>WEIS01094011.1:49690-63638 GCA_013389965.1 Todus mexicanus
GGGGGGAAGAGAAAAAGGAAAAAGAAAAGATGTACAAAAAATTCAACTTAGGAAAAAACCCAACAACACATTTTTCTCAGTACCAGAGTTTCATGTAAATATTATAAGAGGTGACAACTACACTTTCAGTTTGGTCCTCAATAGCAATGCTTGTGAAAAGATTTTTTTTTTTCAAAACAGTGAAATAACTAGAAGTCTAAAAATTTTACATATTCTAATTTTGGTTAATCTGAAAATTTGGGAACACAAATTTTCTGAATATATACTGATAATCTTTGTAGAATACTTGTTTCTTACAATTATTCCAGATGTATCAATTTACTGATTTTTTTCTCTTTTTCCAACAGTACAAATCAGAAGAAACTCACTGAACTCAGTGGTGACACGCTGGTATAAGAACAGTACGAGTGTGTGGAAAATCCACCATGACTGGAGCAAGGAATTAAGCCTGGCCTTCTCTCAACCACAGCACAGGTATCCAGCTCCAGCCAAGTTCAAGTATTTAAGAAGGGAAGTGAGACTCGCTGTATAATGAAAGATGTCTTGTGGGATGTTGTGTATCTTTCTGAAATACTGTTCCACTAATGACAGTTATCATGGATGCTGCAAGAGGGCTCTGCCTTGCTCCCCAGCCCTGCTCTTTGCAACGCCTACCTCAAGCCACGTTGCTGTGTCCTGCCAAGGAGTTGCTTTACTAAGGAAAAGCAGTTCCACATCACTAATGTATTATGCTCAGTGCCCATACACAAGAGCTGGCAGCTGAAAGCTTTTCAACCACCTCAAATGCCATCATGACTCCATGAATCCTATTTTCAGTGACTCACAGCTGTCCAAGATGTCTAGCGTCAAAGAAGCTGGGACCCTGTGCTGTCACCCTCTCTGCATTACAGACCCCTCAAGTTACTGTGCCATGCTCCTTCACACAAAAAACTTGACAAAAAACCACCAAGAGTTCAAACAACTAGTGAGAGGCCAGTCTGTGGTGCTCTTCACAACTGTAAACCCATTGGACGGAGCCCTCAATAGCTGTGTGAGGAAAGATTGCAGGACTGGATCCCATGGTTATACTTTGAATCAGCTATAAACAACCAGGAGTTATTTTAAGTTCTTTGGTACCTAAAGGGCCATCACTTTTCTATAGCATCAGCTCCTTAAAGCTTCAGAGCCAGAATTGAACCTGGCAGAGAAATTGGAGGCAGTGTCCATAGGTGGCTTCCTTCCTGCTCTAGGTCTGGCAGATGACCTGCTGCAGCATGTGCTCTCTGTCCTGTCACTACAGATGCTGCACATTCATCATCAAACCCTGAAGTGCAGCTCTCCCTGCCCCAAATGCAACTTGTCAAATCACACAGTGCTAGGCACTCTACAAAAAATTCCTAAGTCACACAGCACCCAGCTTGCCTTCAGACAGCAGAGATCTCCATCAAATTCCTTCTCAAAGCTGTTCTTTGCCATTGCATCCACACAGAAGGTGATAGCTTGTTGGTGGCTCAGCTGTGTGAAGACCTCTGCCTGTGTTCTGACCCTTGGCACTGTCTGCATCCCTCTTTGTCTTGGCTCATAGGACTAACCTGCCTTATTGCCATGTGCTTGTATTGTGCCAAGCACAGATGTTCTTGAGTCCAAAGAAGCATTTTAGTCCATAACTACAGCTCCTCGACAGTAGAACACTGCAAATAAGACTTGACAACTTGCCTTAATCCCTTTGGCCAGAGAGTCACTAAATATCATTCTTTTAAGAGAAGAAAAGTCATCGTCACTTGAGGATATTATTATCCTACATAAGAGTATACCAAATTAGAATCAGTCAGATTGGAAGAGACCCTTAAGTTCAAGTCCACCCACTTCTCTCAGTCCTTCTGTTCTTCCTCCTATTTCTTCTCCTACTCCTTTTTCCCCTCTTCTTTCTCTTTTTCTTCCAGTTACTTTCTTCCTGATTTTATTAATATTGGCTCTTTTTCTTATCTTTCACCCTCCTGTGTTCTTCTCACCATTTCTCTTTTCCTGTCTCCTCCTCATCCAGTTCCTCCTTCTTTGCTTCAAACTCACCTTCCTACTCTTCCTCCTACACTTGCCTCCTGTTGCCTCAAAATATTAAGCAAATATTTCAGTACAAATGTAAATATACATACATTTGGATTTAACACAGCTGACCTTTTTTTACTGGCAATGAATAGTTTTAAATATACTGATTATCACCTGTGAGATGGAACTAGATCTAGGTCTTGAACTTCTCACTCCAGTGGGAATCTGTAGCACGAACCCCCTAATACGCCTCCCACTGTCTTTTTCTTGCTCATGTGCTACTAGGACTATTACGCTAAGGTTTGTGAACTTCCTGGTAGTAGCAACGCTGTGTATTCCCACAGCTTTTCACAGCAGCCCTGGTGCTATGTGGATGAAGGCTGTGTTAGGAGATGGATGGAGGAATTTTGGGTAGATGAATTTCAGAAATTTTTATCTGAATGCATCACGGTTGCTGTTTGTATTTCAGACCTGAAAAGTGGGCTTGTGTGCCCAAACACTGATCTATTTTTCCATAATTATGTCTAATATAAAGCCTATAACTAATACGAGATACTGAATCTTCCTAAATATCTTGCCTCACTTTTATTCTAAGACTATCACAACTACAGCACCACTACTAATATGAGCACTTTGCAATCATTAATGGATTAATCTTCACAGCACTATTGTAGAGATAGAAGACGAAAGCACAGAGATAAAGCAAATCGCTATTTAAAGTCAGAGACACAGTAAGAAAAGGAAAAAAAACACCATAGAATTTCCAGTTCCTCTATGCTCTTCTGTCTGCGTTGCAGCTCAAGCTTTTTGTTTCGATATCCCATCTAAGTTTTCTCATAGCATTTTTTAATGTATCAGAACCGAACATTTGCAGTGTTCTGAAAACCTTTTTATTTTCAATTGCACAGAATACTAAACTTCCGCAGAAAATCCTATCACAATCCAAAAGAAACTGGTTTAGTCAGCATTTTCCATCTAACAATTCTGACCAGTTCTGGTTTTGACAACACAATTACCAAAGCAAAATACGATTTTGCTAAAGACTATATTGTAAAAAAATTTTAAATAAATAATAATAATGGTTTCTCCAGCAAAGTCAGCTTTGCCACAAGTCTAATTACTTATAGGTTAGAAATTATTTGATATTTTACTGGTATAAAGATACTAAATAACTTGTGAAATCAGGATCACATAGAAATCTGGAACATGGTCACTGAATTGACTCTAAGCTCCCAACTTTCCATAGGTGTGAGATATTGTGTGGTTGCTTTTATTTGTGAGCCAGGAAGGGAATCTGGACTTTTCAGAATAAATCTTTTTCACTGGATAACAGACTGGCCTAAACAGACTGACACACATATGCTTGAATACCAGTGAGAAATATGTCCAAACATATATACTTGTGGGAATACAACAAAGTTAATGCTATCTGCGTGTTGCTTTTTTTTGTTGCCAGTCAAGCATATGACAAAAAAAGGGGAATTTATTTACCTTAAAAGCTATTGGAATCCCCTTCTCTGCTGGATCTGCTCTAGATTTCTAATTCCTTCACTTTTCTCTATCAGCTACCATGTACAGATGTCTCATTCTTCAATGAGAAAGGTAGAAAATTAAAATCAATAACTTCATTATGTTTACAGTGTTTTTCTTTCCACCTGAGTTTCCCCAGTCTTAACATCTTACTATAACTTAAAAAACACTAGTTGGTTTCACTGAAATATTCCATCTTTAAGCCTTTCACATAAAGGTTAGGAATATGGTAACGTATACCTTAATTTTTTATGATGTATATTCTGAAAGGACTAAAGGTGAAATCGCAGTCTGCTTTCACAAAATGTACAACTGAGTGTAGTGCGTACAAATATTTTTATAGTATCTTCTACTGTATCGTAATAATAATAATTAATATTATTTTAAAATAACAATTATTTTTACGTGGAACTATTAGCATGGATCTTTTAAATTCACACTCTCATTGTCAGATAACAAGAATTCATCCTGCATAGTTGCTCTTGGGGTTTTTTTGCATATACAAAAAAATAAATAATTGACATTTTGTACTATATGAACTTCATGTATTATTAATTTGATGGAAATGAACACATGATGGAGCACCATCTTTATCTTTGTGATTGTTTTCACAGATATGTCAGCAACACTGATATCGAATTGTATGATGTGTCCTAGGGACTGTAACATTTCAACAAAATCTCTCCAGAAATATACGTGCACCTACAATGTCATCTAACAAACTCACCTTTCATTAAAGTCATCTATAGTAAATCTGAGCTTGCATTTGCAAGACAAATCTAAAAAAGCTATGAAACAAATGCTGAAGGTAAAAAAAATTATTAATATAGCAACAGAGCCTTAGGGATTACTTTTCCTATAATTCTAATGAGACGCTAAAAATAAATATCCAGAGATTCTGACTTGATGGTAATGCAGAACTTCCTTCACAAGAATATTTGGGGTCTTCATTAAATGATACACTATGTGCTATTTCTATCTCATCTAAAATTCTGGCATCTCCTGACAACGTATTCTCCCAGCGATATGCATGTGTGTAATCACTCATTTACAATAATAGGATTATGGGTGGTTTTTATCTAGGAGAGAATACCTTTTTTTTTTTTTTCCTTTTCCCTAAGAGGGGTTGCTCACTATGCACTTGGCAACTGAGATGTATTATGGTTTTTCCCTAAACAGGAATTAAGTCTCTGCTGTACAGCATGTCATACTTGCCTGAAAGCAAAAATGCTGCCTACTAAGCAATAGACACCCTAATTAAAGTTGCCCAGCATAATATCAGCCCATTAGTATAAACTAAAGACCAAAGAGAATAATGGAGGTGGTATTAGGATACCACAAATCATAACCTAAGGTCAAATAAAGATTACTTTCCTTTGGGTAATTTTTTTTTAATTTATACATTTTTCAAGCAATTTTCAGAAGCTTTACAAAACCAAACATAGATACGAAAACGCTTGACAGTTTTCAAGCCCCTGCCAAAGTAAAAATGATAACAAATAATCAGTAATAAAATATTTGTCAATCAGATGCTTTCGCATGAACATTTTGCAATAATGAGGTATAATAAATATTCATCAACACACAATCCATAAAGGTGCACAGGAGCATATTTTATGCCTGTGTGTAACATATTATTCCAGACAGTTGCAGCTGATTGTGGACTCGTAGTCACCTTATAAAGATTTCCTGCACATATACGACCTCCTTATCCCTTACACAGTCTAAAAATATTGGAACCCTTATAAACTGTGGGGGAAGGAGGTAAATATTGTGCACCCCGTCCTTTTCACAAGGCATTCTTTAAAGGGAACAGGCAAAGCTTCAAAAACCAAGCAACTTCACGTTTCATTCCTAATAACATGTTTAATAGTGCAATTTCAAATATTCTTTGATTAACTGCTTCAGATCAAATCACTTGAAATTATTTTTCTGTTTGTGAGGTATTTTATTCACTAATACTGCTGAATGATCACCTAGTAAAAAAAGTTATTAAAAAAAAATCCTGATCCTGACAATTAATCAAATAAACATGAAAATTATCCAGGTTCATTAAAAATGCCTGTACGGCACTTGAACAAACAGGAATGTGTTTCAAAAGATAGGAAAATCCTCCCAGAACAGCTGATAATGGAAACAGCTTGCAGAGAATCTGGTTTTGTTTCAGGATACTGTAAGAAGCACTTCAATTGTTTCTGCTGTGTGTCTATCATACAGTTTTTCAAGATATTGATCACTGGTTTCAGGAAAATAAGCATAAGGTGGAGTCACAGGCGCTCCTCAGATTAAGACAATGGGCCAAGTCCTGTCCGCACAGACCACAGCCCGCAGGCGTCCCACCCCGGAGCTGAGGTTTTTCAATAGACACCTCTCTGAGGTCATTCCCAGCCCTGCTTTCTATGATTCCACAAATCTAGCTCAACACAAAGGTCTAAATCTTCCTTTTCTCTCCATCCTTGCCCAGGATGACAGGGATTACGTGCAACGTAGCAAAACCTGATGGTGTGCGAGGGGTACCTAGAGCTTCAGGCTTCTCACTTTTCCCTCTATAGGACACTGAAGAATATACCTTGTGACAGGCTCCATCACCACCTACACCTCCAGTAAAGTGGAGGAAGGATAAGGTGATTTAGCAAGCCAAGGTCCCCTTTTGTCTGCTTCAAGGGTGGCAGAAGGTTGGCAGCTAATGGCACAGTCCAGCCCTTGATCAGTTCCCTTGGCTTCTAGGAATAACCTGAGTGCCTTGGCTTGTAATTTAAATGTGATTGCAAGAATTCATTAAAATAGAATCATAGAATGGTTTGAGCTGGAAGGGACCTTAAAGATCATTTAGTTGCAAGCCCTTGCTGCCATGGGCAGGGACACCGCCCACTAGACCAGGTTGCTCAAGGCCACATCCAACCTGGCCTTGAATGCTTCCAGGGATGAGCCATCCACAGCCTCTCTGGTTGCATATATGTTGGGCCATAGATTTCATCTTTGGTGCACCAAAAAAAAAATAAAAAAATTAATATTTAGCCATTTTCTCTGTAAACAACTACCAGAAATTCTTCAGCATCTGGCACTTTCACTGGTTTTTATTTTTCAAAAGTTAGACTGTGTGATTGGGTATGTTCATATTTATAGGCTCACGGTCTAGATTTATTCTGAAATTATTCTGTGAGAGTCACGCCCAAAGACTGACTGTGAAAGGAACACATCAGTAAGGATCTATTCAAAAGCTGATTGCCTGTGCCTGGAAAGCAAAGCTGTGATATGGTACTAGCTTTATAAGAGCACCCAGCATTTAGACATGACATGTGTGTCTATTAGCCAGTGGACTGCAAGTTTTTGATAGTTACAAAATCATTGTTTGGCTAGAAAATAATAGCTGCAAGAAACATTTGAAATATTTTGCCCGAGTGCCTCCTTTAGTGAGGGTCTGAGCTGTTCTCATTAAAAGTCAGCAGAGAGGATCCTACTGCTTTCAGTGCTACAAGCTCAAATCCTGCAAGCATCATTGTGCAACTGAAAGTAGGTCTGTGTAAGAACAATTACATAGCACAGATCCCAGATACTTGAGCTCTCTTCAGCTGTGCAAGAATCCTGTTATCACATTTGGCAGCAGTACTCAAAATAAGGCTTTCACAGGTTTAAAACGGAGATGACAGAATATCTGGTAATGGGACCCTTTGGGTGAATGAATTCCTTTGCTCCTTGAGCAGTGTGATTAGATGGGCCTGGCCGGTAGGCATGGAAAGAATAACCTATCTGTACTACAGACGGGAACAGGTTTTTGGAAAAGATGGGTTAGACCTCTTATTATGGATTATGATCCTCCTAATCTTATACAATTACACAGCAAGGTGGGCAGAAGCTGCTGAAATAACTATGCATCAGGCACTGACTGTAATCCTCATGGGTTTCTCTAAGGAGAAATTAGAAAGCTCAGGTATTACTAAAATCCCCAGAGAGGGCAGGTTAGTACAAAGAGAACCTTTCTGGTGCTATCCTTGCTATTGTTTCTACTCAGGACTCTTCCAGGAGTACTGCAGGGCTGCAAACCCCGACTATTGGCTGATGCTCTGGTGAGTATCCGTGCTTTCTCCGAGAACAACCGTACAATGACCAAGGTGACACTGGCACATCTAAGCCTCAGCCACCCCCAAGCCCTCCTTAGTCCCCCGGGGTTTCAGTTGGCTGGGTTTTTTAGCTGGGCCCAGATCCATAGTCTGTTTGGTTTGATCATCTCTACGTTTCATCAAGGTAGCCTTGGGCCATAGTCCAGTAATTGCTGGGGGTTTCCAAATGCCAGCATGAAAACAAACTCCCATCAAAATTGAGTGGCTTCGCCAAGTTCAAAAGGTGAAATAAATGAATCTTTACACATTATAAGAACAAAATCAACATTCTTCTGTGGCATAAAGTGCCTGAAAAACTAGCAAGTAAAAGCAGGTGTGATGTGCTCCCTGTCAGCTAACGACACTGATAAGCTTGCCATGCCTGGTTCTGCTTCATTTCAAACAGACTGCTGGAAAAAAGGGGGAAAAGCCAGAGCAGAAATAATTGCTGGAGCTTCGAGTTAGCTGAGAGAGCCTGCAGGCTAAGATCAACGCGACTGATTTCATCCTCTTCCTTTTCNAAAAACTAGCAAGTAAAAGCAGGTGTGATGTGCTCCCTGTCAGCTAACGACACTGATAAGCTTGCCATGCCTGGTTCTGCTTCATTTCAAACAGACTGCTGGAAAAAAGGGGGAAAAGCCAGAGCAGAAATAATTGCTGGAGCTTCGAGTTAGCTGAGAGAGCCTGCAGGCTAAGATCAACGCGACTGATTTCATCCTCTTCCTTTTCTTTCTATAACCTTAAACGTTCTGCTATTATAAAAGTCATCATGTCAGCTTTCCCCCAAGCCTTAGCAGCGGCCTATTTTAAAATTGTATCAATTGGTAAAGCTCTTGGCTGGAGTATTTTCATCTTGATTTACGGTTTTTGAGCTTTAAAGATGAAGAAAACTCCACTGACCTGATGTGAGCATGTACACGCATTGTCCCACGCATATGTTTATAATCAGACCCTACAGAAACAACGCACGCTTAGGGAAGCTTTAAAATTACGGGGAAAGCAGCAAATTGCAAGTGAAGACTGTTTATCCTCTATTTGTCTCCAATGAAAAACCCCACCTATTTTGATTCTAAATGTTTTCTTTCTCTGCTTAATATCAGGGATTTAAGACTTCCTGAGGCCATTGATAAGGAAAGGGTTTCAGAATTAAGAAACTCGTAAATCAGTGTAACAAATGTGGACATATAATACTGTGGCCTTGTCCTTGCTTCTAGATCAATGTAACTGATAAAAGAACTCTAGGATGCTGAGGAAGGGGGCAAAGGGACATTTGCTTTTTAAGCAGGGACTGATCAAAAGCAAGCCCATAACTTAGACTATTTCAGTAAAGCAGCAGCCATTCAGCGCTAACGCATATTGCTTCCTTTTAAACACTTGCAGCACAGACCCCAGAGAATGCATTATTAAAATGTTCAAGAGGATCATATTAGGGCTTCAGAATAAATACTAACTTCCCACAATAATCTTCACACATTCGTCCATAGGGAGCAATGGAATAATGACCCTTTGAATTTGTAATACAAAGGAGAGGCTTTTCTTCTCCCCCTCTCCTTGCCAGCAGTGTGGTGGCATTGCACACTAAAGAGCTTGCGTTACCGGGAGGTGAAACTGCTAGAGGAGAGAGGTACGGTGAAGAAACTTAACTCTGAAGAGATGGTGACTACAGCAGGCACATGGAGGTAATGCTGTCTCACTTCATGGGGAAATGCAGGTTACACATAAGGCACGATTCTACCATCCCGGGACTACGGAGGGAGGCTGAGCAGCTCACGGCTCTAGTCTGCAGCGAGGTGCCCGGGAATTACCCGCAGTGTGGTTCTCATCAGCCTGCACACGCCATTGCACGTGGAAAACACTTTCCCCTACACAAAAAAAGGCTTGAGTATAAGAACTATTTGTGAGGTCCTCTGTCCAGATGATTTCAGGTTTTGGTATGAGAACTAACTCCAATAATACCTTCAATAATCTCAGATAAACTATTCATCAAAAGCACCATTTCTTCTAATGTGGGCAGAACAGANACTGTGAGGAAACAAGTGCTTGGAATCATAGAGAGGAACACATACCAAAAAGAGAGGGGAAAAAAAACCCAACACAACACAACCCAAACTATAAACAGACAATCTTCAAGCAAATAAAAAAAAATCCCAAACCCAAAACCAGCCTGACATCTAATTTAAGGGTTTAAAATTATTCTGTGTGTAGTTTTGAAATTTTAACACACGCTCCTTTTTACATGCTACCCCTTTATTTTTTTTATATAACAAATAATAACCAGTTGGCAGGTATGGTGCACTGTGCAGTATAAAATATTTAGTAAGGCAATAACGACTCCCTGGGCAGCAAAAGAAAACCGCGATTATATTCAGAGAGAAAGCCATGAACAAACAGAGGGGAAAAAAAAAANGATTGACTAACTCCAAAAAAGGAGGCGGGGTGGGTGCTGCCCAGGAAGGTGCATTAATTGTACTTTGCTCAAAGATGTGCATCTGCCTGGGCGCTGTCTGCATCCCTGTGCATAGCTTGCTTTTCAGGACATCCCATTTCTTCCTGTCATCTGTAAACAAGCAATTTATTGCTGTCTTGGTAAAATGTAAACAAAACTTAGCACCTTGCCCTGAGGAGAGCCGCAGCTAACATATGGTTTGCCTGTACCTTGGTGCACAATTTCTTTTGTATTTGTCTTTTCCAGCACCCTTCAAGTTCCAGAGGGAAAAAAAGCACATCAGTGCTGCTGTGTCTTTATCCTGTGGAATCTCAACTAGAATTGAGCGTGTTGCAGGCAATCAATATTACTGTGCAAATTAGCCTTTATGACTGAGCTACTGTTTGCTCACAGGAAAAAAAACCATAATAAAAAAAGCTGGCATGAGTACAGTGCACCTACAAAGTGCTGCTGTGAGCACACTGCAACTTAACTGGCACCCTGGGTATTTTTTCCAGAGGGTTTAGCACCCAGCTGAGGGAGCAGTGTCACCAGAATCAGAGACCTACTCAGCACCATGAAGGACCCAGAATTAATTGTTCAGGCTTTTGCACTGGAGACAGATCCTATCCTCGCAGCTAGAGGAGCTTGCCTGCAGCCATAAAGAGGGTGGGCAGGGGTGCTGCTGCCACCACTGGAAGGGCTCAGTGGGTGCTTTCAGTGCTTGATCCAACCCCAAAGAAGCAGACACAGCAGGTCCCTGTATCTGCCCTGTCAGACTGCCCAAGCCCTGTCAGAGTAGAGAGGAGGTCCAGCGAGATGTTTGGGGATGGCACTCTTGCCCTTCAGAGACAGGCTCAGGGAGCAGCACTTGTCCAGCCTGGAGAAGGCTTTAGGGGACCTGACAACAATCCCCAGAATCCGTGAGGGAGTTAGTGAGGGGCTGGAGCCAGAGCCAGGCCCTTCACAGTGGCACATGGTGTGAGCCACAGCTAAAAGGTGGCACAAGGGAGGTATGGACTGGAGATGAGGTATGGACTCCTCCTCAAGGCCAGCCAAGCAGGAGCACAGGTTGCCCAAACAGGTTGTGCAGTCTCTACCCTTGGATATTTTCAAGGCCCAACAAGAAAAAACCTAAAGAATCGCTTCAAAGCCCACAGCTGACTCTGCTTTCAGCAGGTGGTTGGACAAGAGACCTCCCGAGACCCCTTCCAACCCAAATTACAAATCCTTGTCCACTTACTCACAGGAAAGCCTTTTACTTCAGGAAGACAGATTTTCAGAATAAGAAGCATGGCAAAGCATTTCAGAATCTGGTCTTTGGCATATTTGTCATTAACTTTTGTACTAACTCAGCATATTCCTGTACAGTATTTGCACACTCTTACATGAACGCACCTCCTTACATACTGCTGCATGCAGAAAATCCAACAAGGCTGCCCTGTCAATATTTGGTTTTATCTCTCTGTGCAAAGTAGTTTGTTTTCCATCTGTATGTTATTAAAGGGGAGAGCTAACACAGTAATGGACATTAGTAGTCAAACTGAGCATTGATACTCGTCAAGTTAATAGGAAGGTGTTCGAAAGTGAAATAAATATTGCCTGCCTAGACAAATCATGTGGTAAGTGGAATAAATGTTATAAGAATCTGTTTTGTAGACGATAAACAATAGAAAATAACTATAACTGAGATATGTGCAATGAACAAGTTATTCAACAAATGTAACTCCTCCTGTTTGCAAATAATCTGCAAATAGTGAGCAAGCTCGTGTATCTGTTTGCTAGTTAGAATTACTCAGCTAATGGGTCATGTCAGCAAACTGCTGCCAGGGCTTTACTGGCAGGTTCTTTACCACAGCTATTACTTTGAATATATGTTCTTTGTGCAATCAACTCCTTGCTCTCAGCAGCTCCTGACCCCAGTCAGGTGGCAGTTTCCCTCTCTCCCCACTGTGTCCGGTTAGCCAACTCCCATGCCAGCAAGCAACGCACAAGACGACCATCTACTTTTGGCACCAGTAATTTATAATCACGAGTTCTTTCTGCAAATGCTTTTGTGCACAGAAACATGCTCATAGTGTTCCCAGGAAGTGAACAAAGATGGAGCAAATGCTACCAAAGCCATTTGCAGCTTTCATTTGAAATGGCACTTGTGAATATTTTTTTTCAAGTATTCACACATGGCTAAAAATAACCCTTCTTAACTTCCTGCTGTAATAGTGGGCTATATCCTAAATAATAAATTTTAAAAGGATCATAGAATCCATGAAGGCTTCCTTCCTTTATGCGTTGGATTTAAGGCTTTTTTAGCTATCATACAACCCAGACATTGCTTATGAGACTTGCATACATAGGAAAAAAAGCCAGGAAGGAGAAGATTGGATTGACAGTCCTAGCTTCATATTCATCAATCCCCTGTCCAAATGCATGCCAGGATGGGATCCTTCTCCTTCTAAGGCTGGCTGCATTACCGAGGGCACGCTGAGGCATCGCTGCTCTGTCAACGGCATTTTTATTTGCCATTACCCACCACAAGCACCAATTTTCCTGCGTGTCCTTTAGCTGTGTTTTCAGTATATGTCCCTCTAGCTGGAGCTCTCAGACACAGCAACACGATAAGCGTTTCAACCATTTTCACTGCCTATGCTGTTTTTTGAAAAGAAGTCCAGCAAGAGATACTACGGCTAAGATCTCAAACATAATATTACCAGAGATATGACACCATCTTATTCCTTTAGAGGAAAAATGGTCCCCAGATGACTGAAATTTCCCTCTAGTCAGTGTCAGTAAACAGCAACAGAAATCAAAAGTCACCAGGGTACAATTGTCATTAGTATGTAAATTTTAAAAGCTCACTCAAAAATATCAATGCTTTCCACTTAATTTATTACTATATAAAGATGGATGATAGTAAAGTGAAACATTGATTTTCAATGCCCTTTAAAAAATGGTGATGAAGAAAATACTCAAGGACAACTACTTCAAAATACACAGACTCAAAATTAATTATTGTATTTTTTTTTACAACTTCTTGTTCAGTTCAATCCTATTTGATTGCTTTTTTTTAATGAAGAAAAGGAATAGACCATTTATGTAAAGAGCCATTTCAAAATTGATTAGATGTAAAGACAGGTTAGCATTTTTACAGTATTGACAGAAAACCATTAACCAAGCAGCCTATAGACACGGTCACTGAAAGTTAATCGAAGGGAATAGTAATTTGGTAGGGCTTTGCGTGACAGTCATACAAGCTCACTGCTGCTATTCACAGATTTTGGTTGTAACTGATCTCCGAGATGCATTGAACTGTCTTTTCTGAACGCAGTGCATAATTGCTTTTTGATTATAATCATTGAATTTAAACATTTTTGATAGTGTAACTATTGTCACGTGCTTATTTCTAAAATTAACTACAGCATCTCTAACATTGCACAGAGACTTGGATCTAAAAGCACTGTAAGCAGGCTTGGGTAATATCTTCTCTTTGATTATTTACCTTTCAGATTACTTGAGTCTACACTGTAAGATAAGGTTAAAGCTACGAAATTATTTTAAAGAAAACAATACTTATGGGCATTTTAGGTCAATGGTTCTGCAGCAAATTCTGTACCACCTGACAAATACCACATTCTTCCTGCAAACATGTTCTTAATAGTGATAAGCTGCAACCAACCACTTTTTCAAGTGGCTCTGGCACATGAAACACGCAGTAGAAGTGAAGCACACAGGGCAAACTAGATAGAGGGTCTGGTTAAGGGGATACCCAATTTAATAATGTAGATAGCAAATAAGTACATTTCCTTCCACATGTGTAATTACCCTGCAGATTATTAGAATCAGAGCAATTGAAAAACAACAAACAAACAAA
>WEIS01094035.1:8914-32785 GCA_013389965.1 Todus mexicanus
GGGCTGGAACCCCTCTGCTGGGAGGCCAGGCTGGGAGAGCTGGGGGGGTTCAGCCTGGAGAAGAGAAGGCTCCGCGCAGACCTTCTGGGGGCCTTGCAGGGCTTCAAGGGGCCTGGCAGAAAGATGGGGACAGACTTTGGAGCAGGGCCTGTGGGGACAGGACAAGGGGGATGGGTTGGAACTGCCAGAGGGAGATGGAGAGTGGAGAGAAGGGAGAACTTGTTGGTGCTGAGGGTGGGGAGAGCCTGGCCCAGGTTGCCGCGAGAGGTGGTGGCTGCCCCATCCCTGTCCCCATTGCAGGGGAGGTTGTTGGGGGCTCTGAGCAACCTGCTCTAGTTGCAGATGGCTCTGCTCCCTGCAGGGGGGTTGGACAAGATGAGCTTGCAAGGTCCCTTCCCACCCAAACCAGCCTGGGATTCTACGATCAGTCAAAACTGCCAATTCAAAAAACCTGATAATGTTTATCACCCTCTCAAACGAGGCTGGTCTTTCACACGCTCTGGTGGTGAAGCTGCCACAGCTGCCGATTAAATGTGTCTCCTCTTGCTTTTGACCAGGAGAAGAGGAGGTTTGCCCTCGCTTGGTGCTGTAGGGTTGGGGCATCCTCAGAAGCGGAGCATATACACGCTGCAGGCTGGAGAGGGAAAGGACCAGTAAGATGCAAAGAAGAGAAGCGATGATGCCTCTGCTGTGCTAACAGCCTTTGGGCATAAATAATACAGCCATTAGGAGTTGCAAAAAAATGAGGCCACACTAGAAGTATGTCCCCGTTTTTTAAAAGAGCACGAAAGGAATGAAGCTGGAGTATGGGAAGGAGAGGATCATATGCCAGATAGAAATCCCAGTACCATGGTGGGAGTAAACATTCTTCTAATAGCGGCATATGCAGATGCCGAATAGGTCAGTCTATGGCAACGCTGGGAAACAGAACACAAGAGATGTCTCCAGAATAGCTGGTACGTGTGACGGCACCAAAGAAAAGCACTATCGCTGTAGCAAATAATTCAATGTGGTTTGTTAATTGTATGTTAATAAATCATGTTGAATAATTAGCCTCTATAGAGGCCATGATGTTATTGGTGTATCTTCTAAAAATTCTTTTACAGATGTTTAACTTCTATTTTAGAAACTGTAATCTAACTATATATAGAGGTACAGATCCACAGGAATACAGAGATCTCTTTTGTGGTACCCTGAGGCTGCCGCACGTGATTCACTTCGTAGCAAGTCATAGAATCACAGAAGCATTTGGGCTGGAAGGAACCTTAAAGTTCATCTAATTCCAACCCCACTACCGTGGGCAGGGACTCCTCCTAGTAGAGCAGCCCTTGCACTCTCCTAACAAATCAGGAGCACCATATGCTGAAAAAACATGGTCTGACCTTTGGAGAATCTCCCTGAAAGTGGCACTTCTTTTATGATACTGATCTTTGTGCCTGCAAGCAATACAATATATGCTCCCAAAAATGACAAGTGAGACAGAGTGTTTGTTTGTCAACCTCATACTTTCTGCCTGATCCTCTCTCCCAGTCCATAGCCCTTACATGTGCAAACTGGACACCCAGTAAGCCCCAAAATGCAGAGGGAAACTCAGTGGCTTACTAAGAAAGGAACTAAGAAACATTTTGTGGCTCTCATTTCTAACCTCAAAGCAAAGACTAAATTGAATTTTTTGGTACAAATCCAGATGGAAAAATAGAGACAATGGAAGCTTGCGTGAGGCTGCTCCTTTCGTGCTTTGCTGGAGCCTTCCTCTTGTACCTCCCAATTTACGTAGTTTGGTTTTCAGTTTCTCATCTGATTCCTTTTCTGTTTGCCTTCATTTTGACTGTGGTCACCAGTAACTGTACACAGGCGAAGTCTGAAGGACTTCATTTCCCCATGTTGATTATCATGTTTAGTTGCCCATCCCTCTCACTATATTTTTAAATGTTTTCTCTGGAAGTCACATCTTTTTGCTAATTTTATTAGTTTTCTCAGTCAGTTTGATCTCTGCTCACTGTTGAGAGTCATGTGTTGAATATACCGATGGGTTAGGACTAAGCCAAGGGCAGAAACTCTTACTCTTTGATTTAGCGAGGAGTATTTCAAGCAGCAATTAATACCTGTGGACACTGCTTCTCTAAACCTTGTGTCCTTGTATGCAGAGGAGAAACTGTATTATACATTGGAAATAACTGTTCCTTGGACATTCTTCATTAATTCCTGATTAGGAGACCATTTGTATAAACCTGTTCTTCATCTACACATGTAGATGTGGTGCTGAGGGACGTGGTTTAGTGGTGGGCTGGCAGCGCTGGGTTGACGGTTGGACTCAATCCTAAAGGTCTCTTCCAAACCAAACAATTCTAGGATTCTATATGTGCCCATTTTCACATGTATCACATGGTAGGACCTACAAGGCTCTAAACTCCAAGTTCTATCTCGCAGTCAGCGCAATATCTACCCACTTAATCAGTCATTCCCCTGTAGATTACAACCGGTAATGAAAATGGAAAAAATGCCTTGGTCTCCTCCCTCCCCAGCCCGGGTCAGTAAGTGAGCCTATGAGAACGTTCTTTCCGTAGCACCATCATCACCAGATAATATTTTTAATGAAAGCCGTCACGTGTGTGGTGTGGGATTTCAAAGTGCGCATTGTGCCCAGCTGCACCGCTCGGCACTGAAAACCCCTGATGCTAGCGGCACAGCGATATCACAGCACTATTGCGGTCTCCTCTGTGCTAATTTTCTACTAAATTCTAACTAAAAGATGATGTAAGGAAGAAAACCAACTCGCAGGCTTCGAACTATCTGCATTGCAGAACTGAAATTTTTAAGCGAGTGCTGAACAGGGAGAGGCAGAGGCATCCCTGCCATGCGGAAGAGACAGCCCGAGGAAGGGATGGGTTGGGCACTGGAAGGCGATGGAAGGACCCGAGAATCTTGGTTTACTGCTTCTGCTGACCCCAGAGAGATAAAATGGGAGACAAAGTCAGAAACTTTCCCTTGCAGAGCTTTCTGGTACTCGAGGATTTTCTCACTCTTCGCTAGAAAGAGTTATTTGGGGTCTGGGCGCAAGCACGTCCCAAGCACATTGTGTTTCTCCTAAAAACAAACCCCTGTGGGAGCACAATGTTACAATGGAAATTCACAATACTGGAAAAATAGTAGACATGATTTATAACCGTGTAGAAGACAGCAATGACTGGACAGCATCGGAAAGCTGCAGTCAAACAATCTGAGATTCATATAACCATAAAAGCAGATGGCAGGGCTTGTTTTTTAACCCATTGTCCAGTCCATGGCAATTTATAAGTCATGGCTTTTATATAGTCACATAATCACCTGTAAGAGAACCAGCCTGTTAGGATGTTAATAGTTCCCCAGCCAGAGCAGATGTCAGAACCTCCATCCTGTTCTGCCCGTACCACACCTGAGTGCTACCAAGGTCTATGCTTTTCCATAAGGACCAATTCAGGGCAGCAGGCAAGTGTGATGGAGCTGCTTCCAGAAACCGTGGTCCCATGGGCTCACGACCTCCTCCTAGCTCTAGGCTGATGAGCTTTCCTTACTCAGCAACCTGAAGCCTTCAGCATGTCTCCTTGCCCCGGCTGATGATACCTGGGATAACCTCTCCTAGCAGCACGGCACCCAGTTCAGAACAGAATTCCATTGCGGACTGACGTGGATCACCAGGTGGTATTCCCAGCAAATTGCGAATGAGAGGCAAATAACAGTAGAAACAAGTTTAAGGAATTCTTGGAATACTCACAGTTCTGTCCCAAATCAAGACCATATGAATGATTAAGCCTTTCTCCAAGCATATGGATAAAAAGGCACGCTCATGCTGTGAAACGAAGAATACAAATTTCTAATTCATGTTTCTCAATCTCTTCATTCTTCCGCGGTTCTCCTTTTTCCGTGTTGTACTTTAGCTACACACAGCTAACAAAAAAAGTCAGAGAATCATAGAAGCATTTTGGTTGGAAAAGACCCTCCGGATCATCGAGTCCAACCGTCCAACATGATTAGGAAGATACGATTAGTGAGATTGTTGCTAAAATCAAAATATTGTGTTACTCGCATTTTTCCTATAGTTTTAGGGTCATCTGAAAAACATTTCTAAAAATAGCTTTGGGAACCTTCTCTTCTTTTCAAAACTTGTTTTCAATTTCAGTATCATCTTGCAGCCGCAGTACCCTGCGCTGGATGAGCGCACGTTTTCCTCAGGAGCAGATCCCAGATTAGACCCACAGGAACCTTCACGAGGCTCCAAGAGCTATCGGCATCGGGCATCTCAGGTGTCAGAGAACACAGGATTGGACCTCTCATTTCACCCAGCATCAAACTTTTTACCAATCACATGAAAAATACACACCTCTGCCTTCATTATGAGAATCACTGGCTTTTTGCAGTACGCTTCCACCCTTGGAGCTGCCAGACTCTAGCAAAGGCTCACTGATCATGTCCAAGCCCTAATTTTCCTGGAGAGATTTATTATTTGGCTGAATTTTCATAGGTGTAATGAAGAGCACGCTCTCGGCCAGCGTGGCGAAACTTAACCAATCTCAGCTTCTCTCTTTTCTCAACAAAACAACTCTGTTTATACTTTCCTGCAACCTCGTTCGTAGACACGGCTGAACTCCTCAGCATGAATATCTTGGAGGCTAAATTGAAAAATAGCTAGGAGCTTTCCAGCACAAACAGAGGGAGAAAAAAAAAGGCCAAGCCTGAAAACCTGGATCTTATCGTTGAGAAATGGCAGGCAGCCTTGGGAACAGGCGCTGCTACTGGCAATATTTGTAATAATTCTGATATTCTAATCCCTTTATCTTCCTTCTGCATCTCTTTTATCTTCATGTTGATGTCATGGAATTCATGGCACCAAAACGGTTTAGGTTTTTTTCCCCCTCCTTTTCTTTTGGCATCCTACTTGAAATGAAAACAGGCTCATATTTATGATTTGAAAAAAGCGAAGGTTCTGGTCTACATTTCATGCACTCCTGGACTCCCACCTTGTGACGAGGTGCGGTTCCCCTCTCCCTTGGCTGCAGCACCACATCTTGCCACAATATGGGACCTAAACATAGCAGCGAGCACTTTTTAAGGGCATAAGAGGATGATCTCCTACGAGACCGAAAGAGTGTCACTGGGTCACAGCTAGATCGGTTGGCTGGAAGTATGTGCAGCGGTGACAGGGAGAACGTGAGAGCCACCCGTCTCTCTCCTGCCTCTTGGGAAACAGTATATATCTCAGCTGTCCCTGTCATGGGGATTCCTTGAGGTCCCTGATCTGAATTTCCCTCTAAATGCCGAGCAGACACTTTAAACGCGGTATTGCGCTGCTATTAATATCTCCGGCACCTAAGGCCTGGCCGTATGCGAGACAAGGCTTGGAGGGTGAAGTAACGACTTCTGCTAGACCTCCTGATATGGTTTGTGGAGCACTTTGTAAACAGGCCGACAAGATCTTTGTCTCCAAAGAACATGTTCTCCCATTAGGAAAAGGATGCGGCGTGCTCCTGGGAGCGGAGCGACGTGCCCCGAGAGCCGCCTGCTGACACGGCCGTTTCTATACACATGATATTTAAATACCTCAACTCCAGTGTGTAAACAAAGCTTGAGAAGCGAGCAGGAGGATAACCGTGCAGTGAGAGTGTGCTGTCTAACAGGTTTCACCAGCTCGTGTGGATGAAGGATACAGCCAGGCACGAAGGAGGTCACTGAGGAACGTTTCTGTGATTGGGGATTGCGTGTTCAGGAGGACCCAGGCCTCTCTTTCTCCATCTCCCGCTGTTCTGGGAAGTCCTTTCTGAAGTTACAGCAGAGTGGAGCTCCACTGACCGCACTGAGTGATAGTCATCTCCATGGTGCATCATCACCTTCTCAGGAGACAGCTCGGTGGTGTCCACCTCAATCAACAGCTTTATCTACTGGGTACCGCACTCAGCAGCCAAGTTTCCAAGCCTGGGCGCCGGGCTCTGCTCTTCTCTGCTGCATTCTACATTCAACAATCATCGAATAAATAGAATCCCAAGAAGGAAGGCCAAAACCCAGGGTGCTTTCCTGCCTAATGAACACTGTCCTCTGTGCCCGGAGCCGTACCCTCCCCGTCCTCCCCTTCTGCCCCAGCACATCTGGAATTCTTTAGCCTTTAGCAGCCAGGCTGCAACGGGATCCTCACCGTAGCCTGTGCTCCACGAACACCTTGAGCTGGTTATGGGCTCTGAAATTAGGCAGTTGATAAGCGGAATTTGCTTTTATTACATTTTTAGGAATACCTAATGTGCACCTCAAGAAATGCCGAAATGCCAACATCTGCAGGGAGTTACATTTTCAGCGTATCCAGCTCAGTGGTTTGGAATTTAACTGCTCATTAGGGCCTACAGAAGTAAGGAAATGTGTATTCTAATAGCGAGATGGGAACAAAAAGGTAGAATTTGCTTTATTCTGGGGAATGCTACCAGAGTGAATCACTGTCAGACTGTAAACAAGTCTCAAAAATTAAGAAAATCATTATATTTATCCTTTTTTGTTTGTTTTTTCCTCAGAGTATATTGCTCTACTTTGTTTTGTTACAGATTTTGTTGTACATTTGTGATCTATCCCTTTTCTTTAAACCCCTCCAAAAAAAATATCCCCTAAATCTCATTGCACCACTGTGGCTGTAAGATGAAATCTACTTTTCTTAGAATTTATTCCTCCAAAATCTTACACCTGCGTAGCCACTGCAAATTGCAGGTAAGCTCTGGACAGGATTGTAAACTCTCCAGAGTCATAATAAGCATAATAACTTTAAATATTTAATTTTAATTGTATTATTATTTATTCTGTTATTTATAGTTTATATACACAAAAATTATATCAGTTAGTTATTCATTGTATTCATTAATTCTTAATTATGTTAATATATATTACTTCTTTTTAATAATAATAGAAAGCATCATAATTAATTTTTCTACCGGTAACAGTGGGAGAAATAAAAATCCGCCAATAGAAAGGTTGGAATGCACCTGCATCAATCATTTTTGTAATATTACAAGATTTTAAATAATAATAATAATAATAAAATTCATAGAGAGGTATTTTCCATTTTGGTGGAAAATAGATAATGAAAAATTTATAAATAAAGACAATTTTGATGGAAAATAGCAGATGACGACACACTCACTTTAGACTTAACATTTTTTTGGACCAATCAACTATGTGTGAACTGAACTAAAAATGAAGCTATCAAAGAGAGCAGGTTTTAATTCTGCATTCGGAATATAATTCTGCATCCTAAACTACTTAGTTCACTTGTTAATCAAATAGCTGGTTTAGCAGCTAATTAAATAACAGGGAAAACACACACCTCGGGCACGAGTCCGGAGGATCCAGTCACTTACCTGCTCTTAAAAGATTTTTCTTGGGATGAAACCAGTAAGTGTCAGTGTCAGCTTCGATGGTAGGTGGTACCTACAGACACATTCCTCCAGCATTTGCCTTGTGATGGGGTGAGAGGTTGTTTTAAGCACTGCAGCGACTGGAGAAGCAGAGAGAAGAGCAATCTTTGCCTATCTGGTCAACACAATGAGTAACTCCATGCCTCCACCACTGGGGGTTTTTTTGGCTTACTCTTTGCCTGTTGCTATTTCTTCTTTGTTATTGCAAGTACCAACAGAAAACGCTGGTCCTGCCACTGCTTTACTACATTTCGAGTACGTAGATACTCATCTGGAATTCTCTAACCTCAAGTTAGACGCATACATAAGTCATTATAGGTTTGAAGCCTTAGTGATTTTTATTAACGATAGGATTTTAAAAGCAAAGATGTAGGATTAGATTGAAGTTGTGGACAATTCGAGACTAAGACCTCAGGCTAGAGCTCGTAAAACTCTTTCTTCCACTATTTGCCGAAGAAATGCTTTTGAAGGCAGAAAGGGGTGCTCTTATTTTTTTAAATGGAAAGCCAAGAGGGCAAGAAGTGAACTCTTCTTATCCGCATCACTTCTTTGGTGTTAGTGATGGAAAATTCGAGTTTCATGGAAACCAGTAGTACCGGTTAGAATAAATTTAACCAGCGAGGAAGAAAGAACGTTGCCGTCTTTGAAGTTCAGTGATGTTCCGTTAAGCAACGATATCTGCAAATCAGATATTTATTTTCTTTCCTAAACCCATTCTCTGCTCATTCTTTTCATTTGGTTATCGGCATCATAATCAGAACACAACCCAGTAAATATTTCCAGGTATTTCCGAGCTGCGCGACAATACAGTCTAGACTTAATTAAAGAAACAAAGAGTGAAAAATCCCAGCTGGTTTTCTTTTTCTTCTTCCATCGACAGGATTACAATACTTATCAGTTTGGCTCTGCCTTCCGATTCTTATCACAGATTTCAGCTCCACCACCTAAGGAACAGCTGAGCTCTGGTAAAGAAACAGACCTTTATTTTCCAGTTATTCGTGCCCTTAGTCGTGAAGGTTGAAGCTAACACATCTGAAACAGCTCATGTTAGGGGATTGCATTTAAATGTCACAGGGTTTTATTTGCAGCCCTTCTCGGGAGTGAAGACAAAAGCGGGGTCAGAGGGTAGACAAGAGCACTAATAACATTTTAAAAGGTTCATTTAGTAGATTGGCTGGTGACAGCAAATGCAATATATAATGTAATCAGAGCTTGACTTTGCTTATTATTTCTTTCTAACACTGGCAGATTTTGGAAGGGTGGTCAGGAGAGTACCTTCACTCTAAGGGTGCCTGAAGACCCTGGAGGACAGCCTATTCAAGAAGAAGATGGGAGTTCACCATGAAAGAGCAAAAACCTCATAAAAATACAAAGGTCCTTCATGGTTTTAAGGATAAACCCAAACATTCGCAAGGAGTCCTTTGTTAATATGTGACTATGCTCGCCTGAAGTTTTTCCTCGTCTTCATTGCAGCGGAAGGAAGTCCAAAAGCACGTGGTATAGCAACAGCTCTGTCCTAATGAGATCACAGCTTCACGGGAAATATTACAGCGAGTTGGCTACAGTGGCCACTTGGCACTGTTCGCCCTCTTTACAAGGAACCCGTTTGTACTTATACGCTCAACGTGGCCAGCAATCGGCGGAGCATTCTCTTTAAAGCAAGTGGCAAGACTCCCTATTTTCAGTCCAGAGGGCCCATTTTGTAGAGCGTTACCACCGTAGAAATTTGGTTCCCTTCTGGCAACCATGAATTCTAGATCGGTTGTGGATTTGTCTCAATCCCCGCTTGAAAGTCTACCTTATTTCATGCTGTGAGCGTCCGATGAGTGCCAAATAATGTGACGCCCTCTATGCTTTGCAAATGATCTTTACCCCAATCAACGTGAAATGTCTAATGCGTGTGATTGCTTCACTATGAGTCATTGCAGAGGGGGCAGTTTCCCCGGTGCCTTCCTCTACCTACTAACAAATTAATCGGAAATGAACGTTACTGCCTTGGAAAAAGTGGTGGGGACTTCCCACAAAGCCTCTTGCAAATTTGCTGCTAGTGATACATCAAAAGTAGAGGAATACTTATCATTTATAAAACGTCCTTGATACCCCTATTGGGTAATTATCCGTTCAACACCGCACAGCCACTGCATATATTCTGCAAATATACACGTATATTTATATGTTTGCACTCAGCAAACTGTGTTGGAAATGAGCGCACATTTAAAATGAGAGAAAAGCAGAATAATCCATTCGTTGTACTGGATATATACAGCTTGTCGGACTTCAGTGGTTGCACGGAGCCTGCATTCTTTTGATCATCTTATCACCAACAGCCCTTTAAAATATGATAGACATGCGCAGCCATACCTCCTGCTGTTAGAAACAAGGCAGAGACAAATGGCTTGCCAAGAAAATGGCCTTTTTTAACAGCAGCAATGAAAAGATCTCCCAGCAGACCCTTTAGTTGCTTTCCAGTGTGAATGACAAATTAAGATGGGGCCATGGATACAACAGCCTGAGATACATCAGAGCAAAGCCACAGATAACAGCCCATCTTTTAGCTGGCGCTTGTTTGGGTCTGAGGCTATACAGGCATTAATTCTTTCGCTTATCTTATGTATTATGTAGCAATTAAGCGAATTTAAATTGCATTTCTCTTACAGGAAGGGTATCTGTTAAAATAGAGCATCGAATCAAAGCTGCTCAGAGAGCAATATTAAAATATTTTCCTTAACCACAGACAGACCCAAATTATCCCAGGTTAAAAAAAGGCACTTCTACGGAAGAAAATTTTAGCTTATGCAAAGTAAATATATTTCAAATAATTAGATGAAACTAGGAGAGTTTAAATGCGTCTTCACTTAATGTAACTAGCTCCCTATCGAGGATTTACCACGGTGATATCAGATTTATTTTCAATTGCCCAAATGATGCCAGTGCAAGTCATTAATATTCATCCATATCAAGAGCCAAACCAAGTTCTTCCTCCTTGCACACCATTAATCTCAAAAAACCCCCGCACAAGCCTGTGGACCAGATTAACTTCTCAAAGGTATCTTTGCTCTCACTTTGAAATTAGAGGCAGTTACCCCAGTATTATGATTTGCTTCAATTAGTTTTGACTTTTTAGTCAAATTAGCTTGAACTTATCAGTGGAACAGTTGTCGTGGAGGCACCCACAAAGCAAGCGACAGCAGCTATGAAAATGGGGCTTATTACTGTTTCTCTCTCTTTTTTGTTGGAAATGTTTGAATAATTTGCTTATTTTTCACGTCGCTTTTGGATTGTCCACGTCACATAAATGTTAAAAAAATAACAGAAAGCAGAAGTGTTGAGAGTAAATCCAGCACAACCTGTTAAATTAAGTGGCTGTGGTTACACGGGGCCATTGCTTTCATTTATTCCTCTCTTAAAATCATAGAATCGTTTTGGTTAGAAAAGACCTTGAAGGTCATCAAGTCCAACCATTAACCTAACACCGCCACTAAACCATGTCCCTCAGCACCACATCTACATGTCTTTTGAATCCCTCCAGGGATCACGGGGACTATTGAGTCTCTCCGTAGGCTTTACCTCAAAAGACTAAAGTATTCAGAGATGACATTGAGAATGTTGAAGACCTGTGTAGAAACGCTCAAAGAATTTTCACAAATACTGGTTTTTCTAATCATTTAAGGTGAGCAATAACTGAAAAAAAAATACTTAAAATGCTTTTTGCTCCGAAGTAGGCGGCGTTGGAAGACAAAGGTGCATCTGCGCAATTAAACGCTGCCCTGACTTGCTAAGCAGAAACGATTTAGAAATTTAAAATGTTCTTTTTGGCACATGCAGCTGGAAGGCAAGGGCAGGAGTCAACGCGGAGGAGAGGTTGGGTGTACACACAAACAGGATTCACTTAAAAGGGATGCTCAGCAAAAGCACGCACCGAAATTTATATTAAGGAGATGGGCTCCATCCGGCCCTCCTGGGTGGCTGCAGAGGTTTAAGGGATGGGAATTTGTCCCCTGATGGCAAAGAGGCACTTTATGTAACTGGGTGAGGGACAACAGGATATCGCATCCGTCTGGTTCCGCTTTTCATGTTGAAATAAGAGTTTGTGGAAGGAATAAGACACAACAGGGCAGGTGGAAACACGCCAGCCCGGGTCAAGGAGGATATTGTGTCTGAAGAAGAAAAGAATGTGATACAATATATAGCTTGGCAAGAGGCGCAGAAATCGCTTGGATTGAAATAAAAGATAAAAAGACCAAAGAAGGAAGATAGGAAACTATTGGAGCCCATCTGGAGCAAATAAAAAAAGCAGCCTGGAACAGAGATGCAGATAAAGAGCCCGTGGCAAAGCCTCATGTTGGCAAGGCTCTGCTGCCCAGGATGCAGCAAGGAGAGCAGAGATGCTGTAGGATGCAGAATGGGAGCAGGCGAAGGGCTCTCTCATCTGATGAGTTTCAGTTATATCATTTTTTTAAAGCTTTTTGCCCTGCAGCCAATGTTTCTCCTGCTTCACGCAGCTCTAGAGGCCATCAGCCTGGAGAGCATCAATCCACACGCCTCCTTCTCGCCCCGCAGGTCCCTGCCACAGCCACCCCATCACAAGCCGTGGCCGCAGAGGTCATCTCAGTGATCCAGTTCTGACTTAAACCAACCCATCTGGGTTCAACTTAAACTGCTGGGGGAAAAAAAAAAAAGGTGATTTAAATCCTGACCGTCTCCTCGAGATGGTCCAAAGGAGATGGAAAGGGCAGCCAGGGATGGAGACAGTGGGGCCACCTTTTCTGTCAGGGGCTGTGGATGATGCTCATTTTAACCGACTGAAAATACAACGTTAGCAAGCGGGGCCAAGAGCTTCGCCAGTCGAGCAGGGGGTGAGGAGCTTACGGGGATCGCTCACACAGCTCTCTCCTGGACATCTGGAGACAATATGAGAGGGGAGGTCAGCAGCTCCCACAGAGAGAGGAAGAAGAATTTTAAAAGGCATTCGTAAAGAGATGGCATTTGAAGGGACGTAGCACAGAAGATTTTATAATTCCATTAAAATGCAGATGGCATTTTGAGCTTTGGCAACTTTGAAGCCCAACACCCATCCCCAGCTCTATTTTGTGGAATGCAAACCCCCTTGGGAGCCAAAGTTGTGCCAGGGCAACCTGCCAACTGCCCCGATGCCACCAGGCTGGCTGGGGCTCCACCGCAGCGGGTACCTGAGGGTTCCTCACATTTCTGTTCCGGCTCATCTGGTTTGACTGGAGTAGACTGGTTGGGAATATTTCCGAGTTCTGGAGCAAATGGAGCTGTGGGACTGAGCAAGTCAAAGGCCACCAGCTGAGCAGGGACTGGGGACAGGGACGGACTCAGGGCTCTCACATGGATGGTAACAAACATCTTACCCATCTGCTACGCACTGTCTCTGCAAAAAGCTACTGAATCAGAGCTTAGGGGTGACAAATGATATAGACAGTCAGGAAGAAGGAGGGGGCAGGAGGCCGCAGGGAGCTGGCAGAGGAGATTCTGTCTAGAAGAAGAGGAGAGGGGCTATGCCGGCCCCAGGGCTCCTGCGAGCAGCCAGCCTGGGCTTCTTGGGGCCAGCCTGTGGGACCATGTGGGAGCTGAGCTGTGGTGCTGAGCTGCAGCTCTGCCCAGAGGCTGAACCAGGCTTCAAAGAACTCCAGGGAAGAGGCTGAGCTCTGCCTTGCTCCTCGCTGCAGAAGGCTGCAGGGAAACCCTGCGTGACAGCTACAACAAGGGACCACTGCAAAGTGCCTTCTAATTTTCTCTCTTTTTTTTTTTTTCCTGTTTTGTATGTTTTATTCTTAATATCATTTCTGTTCTTGTCATCAAGGCTTTCACCCCCTTTGCTCTCCTGGAATAAATTGGCTGGTTGTATTTTTAAAAAGTGGCTCAGTGTTTGAAGGAAACTTCAAGATCTAACAAATCCATGATGCTTTTTCTTCCCTGAATGAAAACAATTCTGGCTGGATTGAGAACAATCAATGTCCCCAAAGCCTCGTACACACACAGTTTCCTATAAGACGAGACTGTCTTGAATACACTTCCCAGGCTGAAAGGTAGAGTTCGGGATGGGCAAGTGGCAGCATCCACAGCAAGAACCTGACACTGGGCACTCTGCAGTGCTCACTACAATTATTGTCAACAAAACCAGATATTGGGCTGACCCATGTAAGGTTTCCTAACTACCTGATGTCATCCTCCTAATCATAGAATCATTTGGGTTGGAAAAGATCCTGAAGATCACCAAGTCCACCCGTTCCCCCAGCACTGCCAGGGCACCACTGCCCCGTGTCCCTCAGCACCACATCTCCACGGCTTGCAAACCCCTCCAGGGATCAGGGGGACTCCACCCCTGCCCTGGGCAGCCTGGGACACGCCTGGGCAACCCTTGACAGTGGGCAAGAAATTGTTCCTCAGCTCCAACCTAAACCTCCCCTGGGGCAGTGAAGCTGGTTGCTCTTGTCCTATTGTTTGATCCCTGGGAGAAGAGACTAACCTCCCTTGGCTCCAACTTCCTTTCAGGGAGCTGTGGAGAGCCAGNTCTCCCTTGGCTCCAACCTCCTTTCAGGGAGCTGTGGAGAGCCAGAAGGTCTCCCCTGAGCCTCCTTTTCTCTGGGCTAAACAACCCCTGTGCTTAGTCACTCCTCATAAGAGTTCCTCATCATCATCTTCATGGTTATAGAAAAGTACATCCTGCAAAGACCATGAAAATGCAGGTGCCCTTCATGGTAGGGCATAATGCCAGGCATGCTCCAAAAAAGCCTAGAAGTTCCCAAAACATCATGAGCAAGTACTGTAAGTGCATTGAAAATACTCAGCTCTAAATCGCACGAGGTCAAGAGATAAAAATAGGAAGCATCTGGAAGGTGACACCCAAGGAAGGGAGCGGGAACAGGAGAGAAGAGCTATTTGTGTTCAGGAACAATGCTGGCACAAAGAACAGGCAGCTAAAAGTTGACCAAAGACATTTGGACAGGAGAAATGTCCACCAGGACATCGTATTTGGTAACATCTACCCAAAAAGGAGGACTCTGGGAGAAAAACTCACTCACTTGGTGCAGAACAGCAGCTGGATGATGTGGTGCCTGGCAAAACGAGGAGCTTGGCTTCACAGAGTTGATGAGCTGATCTTGGTTGCCCGTTCCTGAGTTTCTATGGCCCTAGCAACAAATAGCAGGGCAAATAAAAAAATTATACAGCAGCAGAGCTGGTAGGGGAGGGTTGAGGTGATCGGGGAAGTCAAATCCAAGCTTGTGTGTGTGGAAGGAAACCAAACTCTGGGGCAGAGCAGTGGCTGGGGTGGGTTTTGGTACAGTTTGTGGTTATGGGTGAGGAGAGTGGATTTTATTTCTGTTTTGTGTTCGCTATGTTTGGTGTTCTGTATTTCAGACCATCTTATTACAGAGAGCTGCAAACTGCTTATTTGGGGTTTTGTAAGCTGGGGCAACACCTTCTTTAAGAAGCATCTTAGAAAAGCAAAGTCAGTTCTTATTAGTATGTCAGGGGGCCTGAAATGGAATTAAGCACCGTGAATCATAGAAGTGTTTTGATTGGAAAAGACCCTTAAGATCATCACATCCAACCATAAACCCAACACTGCCAAGTCCACCACTAAACCATGTCCTTAAGTGCCACACGTTCCATGATATTCAGAGTCATTCCTCATGCAACAAGAAAAGATCTGGTGGAGGTTTCCAAACTGGAGCTCAGCGAAAGCAGCTGTGGTTTGCAGAGCCGGGCTCTTGGCCATGTGCCGAGCTCACCTGTCTCAGCCACAGACTGGGATGAGAGGAGCCAGCTCCAATGTGCAAAGCACTGTAAAAATAACCATTTTCCTTATGAAAGGAAGCTGCAGCTGTGAGCCCTCCTCCAGGGTTGGGAGATGCCACACTGATGCCTCTATAGTTTCTTCCTTTGAGTTGCGGAAAAAAAACCCGCAAGAAAACATAGCAAATAGGACTTTAAAGATGTCACAAAGCCACAAGTCAGAGGCCACCTGATAAATCTCAAGGAAGGTGACCCCGCGCAGCTCTCTCAAACTCCATCTACAGGAATGTACACTGAGACATCTCTCTCCGTTCCCTTCCCGAGCTGCCGTTTCCACAGCTGGCAGCAGCCAAAGCATGGCTTTATTCCAGCGCCGGGGGAAGTTTGCTGCTGCTTTATCCCTTCATCTACCTATCTGACAGGTGTGTTGTCACACATAATTACCTAATGTTTTTTAAATACTTTAAGATCTTCAGACGGGAGATGTCATAAAAGTGCAGGATTGTTATTATGAGCTGGCAGAACGCTTGCAATTCCCACTCCATGGCGGAACCATTAAAAATAACGAGCTAAAAAGTCCACCTTTGTCAACTACAAATATCAAATGCAAATACAACCCCCACTTTCTCTGCCGAGGATGCAAATCATCCCTGCAATGCGTGTTGTGACTGCTCATGTCAGGGCAACAGTAGATCCAGCTGGTTGGATTGCTGAGGCTCTCTATGTAAGGAGGAGGACAACAAAGAGATGAGGTCAGAGGTGAGAAGGACATGGGAGTCATCCTGCAGAGCAGTATTTGCCCAATAGCAGCTGCCTTGCCACGGAAATAATGTTCACAGATGTGTCGCCATCATTTGGGTATAAGATGAGATAAAGCATCCATGCTGCAAGCTGCATTTGGTTTCTTGGCTGCTTCTGAAGACGAGGGCCTTGGCACCAGGTTCTGGCTCAGCCTGAGGACTTGCTGCTTGTTTTACGCTAAATCCTTTTTTTTTTTCAATGCCAAAGGTGGGACAAGCTGTGGTTTCTTTTAAATTATCTCTGTTCAAAGAAATGCAGCTTCAAATCAAGGAGGTGAAAACTTCCACTGCCTGGTGAAGTGTTTCCCTGTGCTGCTTAACTGGGACCCTGCAGTAGAAGTCATCATCTTTGAAAGAAGTCTTCATCTCCTTGATGTTTGACTGCACATGGAAGGGAAGAGCTGAACCCAGCTTCCCAACCTCCAGCTGCTCCAGCCCTGCCAAGGTACCACAAGGAAAGACTCAAGCTTCAAGGCACAAGTGGGTCTGGCCATAGTTTAAAGCCCAGTTTATGTTTTGTGATACTCTAGTAGTAACTGATTTGATTCTACCAAACTTTTTCAGTCCAGAGGATATTCCTCTTGATAATTAATTCAGTACCAGTTGCTGCCAGGCTCACCCTCGCTGCACATATGTGGGAAAAACAACCCTGGGCACTCTTTCTGGTTGTTGTTTTCAGCCGAGAGCCTGAACTCTTTCACTGCAAGTATTTCTCTGGGAGGAATGCACTCAAAACCTGAAATTACTTTCTGACCTCTGGAAAAAGTTCAAAATCTGTCTGTCCCTCGGGCTCAGCCCTACTCTCAGCTTGTTTTATAAATTGGATGGCTTTGACACATAATAGGAACCTGCCCTGTCACTGGGCTGTTCTCCAAAGGCCGAGTTTTGCAATTCTTGCTCAAGCAGCACTATCAGAGGTCAAAGAGAATATTGCCCCATTAAGCACTAATTAAGCATTGATGAGGAACCTCCGCTCCTCGGGTTGTTTCCAAGTATCGGCAAAGTAAATATTTCAATCAACTTCCACAGCGGTGACGTCGGGTGACAGCAACCATCTGGTCGTGTATACAGCTCCAGCGTTATGTTGTCCAGGGGAACTTCGGTGGCGTGAGAGTAAAAAACCATTAACGCGTTTCAATGCAAACCATCGCTTAGCTCTATCTGAAAAAGGAGATCTGCACCCCCTCTGCTGGGCTGCTTCCGATATGCAAAGACTCACCCAAAAAGCAAATGCCAGATGAGGAGGCCAGAAGCTTCTACGAGTACCTCGACAGAGGAGGAGGGAGCTTTGCAGCCAAGTACGAGCAGAATACTGCTGCAATATTTACAAAAGAGCTTGGCTGCCAAGTACGAGGAGGAACATTGTACCTGTACCGACACAGTCATTCCGCACCCACACAAAAGACCGCTGGGAAAAAGCTCAGAGAAATGGTAATAGACTTCTAAAAGACGGTGTACATGGAAAGTTGGGAAGTATTGACTTCATACAGAGAACCTGAAGGCAGATAAAAGACAGCAACAGTCCTCAGAGGTTATTTTACATAAGGCTATTATCAACTGCTTTGCATGTCCTCTAAGAATAAAACTGGAAGAAATCAGTTCAGTTCACAGCAAGAGGGATTTATGTAAGATACTTAGAAAAAATATAGTAACTATAACACAACTAAAGTATGGCAGAAGATAATATGGAGCTTGTGGATCCCATCACGGGTCTTTTAAGAGCGAGTGAGGCAAACAAGCACTAAAGATGATAAATAGATATACCAGTATCTTGTTTTTACTCAATAAAAAAGAAAAAGAAGAGAACGGCAAGGCATCCTGACTCGCTCCCCTTCTTGCTGGAGGGATCAACTAGGCCAATTTCTAGAACATAAAGACTATGAAGAAACTAATTGATCTGTAGGTTAATGAATCCACACATAGCTCGTGCCGGTGCACATATGACTGTGGGCACATCCCAGGTATGTGCAGCATATATTAAGCTATTACTGTGAAAATAAACACTTAAAATGAAGGAAAAGCCAGAATTGAGGCTGTGTGCAAGCTCAGTCAAGCCCTGCTGGAGGTAACCATTATGGAACTTGCTTTACCTGAGTGTCATTCATATTTTCCCCACATAATACCGTTGACTCATTCACTACCTAGTTTAGTGCTCATTTAATGAGAAGCTGTTTAATAGGTCAAGAGAAAATGGCCTCAAGTTGCCCCAAGGGAGGTTTAGGTGGGACACTTCTATCTCTGTCCAAAAAGTGCCTGGTCCTACCTTGTCCCCATGCCCTGCTGCCATCTGCAAAGACTCCTTCATCCTCTGTACACTCAGAGCATCAGAAAAATCACATTCAAAGGGCTGACGGTCACCATCATCCCTGGTCTAACTTTATTGTGTCCGGGGCATAGTGCTCAGACCGTATCTGCTGTGGGTCCCCCAGTGTCTTCTCTTTGAAAATCCACTGGTGCAGGATGGGGGAGAACAAACCAGGAGGATGGACTTGCGAATAATGGCAATTCCAGCTCCCAGGAGGGATTGGAGCAACTTTTCCCCAAAAAAACCTTCCCATTTGAATCGAAATTCCAAACTAAGTTTTGATTTCACTTGTGAAAATTAAGAATTACGAATGGATAAAAACCAGATTTTGCCTCGTTATTGACTTCACTCCAAGTTATTCAGGCCACAACACTTTAAATAAAGAGATACTGTCAACCTAATGGTGAATATTTGTCATTATTTTGGGGTTTTGGCTGTATTTTGTGTCTCGGTTCAGACAATGGGAACCTTTGAAGTCGGCCTCATGTCAAATTCACTGAGCTGCAAGAGCTGGGATTTAAACAATGCGAGGGAGGGAAGTTATTATTTTATAAAATGTATTTTTACTGTCATAAGAAAATGTTTTAAAAAAGGATACTGTACGAACATAGCTTCTGATCCCTGGCTGTATTGTAGAAGAATTTGGAACGAAGCTAATGGACAACTGATGATTTAAATAATCTATATCTGTTGAGTGCCGTAATGGTTTTGAGTCCCGAAGTTCAAGAAAGGAGAAATGAAAAATAACTGTCACATTACTTACTATTGTCAGGCGGTGCTGGCGTTGCAGGAATATACGAATAACCACATGAGAAAGGCCAGGCATCAGTGAGCAGAACATAGATCAAAGGATGGAGCAAAAGCCTCAATCCAAACCGAGTCTTTTACTGCAGCCCAAGGTCTTCATGATCTGTAACAGCAGAGATGCTGCTGTCATTTATGCAGAGGTCAAAAGGAGATGGCATTTCTGTTTGGACCCAAGCAAAGTGCTTCACGTGTTTGGAATATTTATGGTTTATTCTTTCTTGCTACAATATCATGATGAAATCCGATTACTACTTGAGTTGTTGGTTGGTTGGGGTGTTTTTTCCAGTCCACACATATTAAATCTTCCAAGCCATTGAGCACTGTGCGATGTGCTGGAGCAGAACCATGTCCTGTCCCAAAGATGTGCTAGAGGAGAGAAAAGCTGCTCGGACTTGGCTGTGCCTGTCCTGAGACCTCGGCACACGCAGGGAAGGGACATGGTGTGAGCTGAATACAATGTGAACTTGGCCAGCCAAGCCTTCGTGAACTCCAGCTCATATAAAACAGCCCAGGCAACACACCAGGCGTTTTTTAGATTATGTCTTTTTATGCATTAAAACGGTTATTATTTATCTGACTACGTACATGGCAATTATCGTCACGTTTGACTCCTAAAGCGTGCTAAGAGCTATTACCTGATAGAGCCTTGAAGGGCTTTGATGCTCTTATTAGCTCCGCTAACTGCACATGCAGCTTGAATCCCAATTCAGCTCTCTAGCGTAGATCATAATGACAGAAATATTTAGGAGGCGTCTAAAGATCACACAGCATCACAACTGCTTCTAAATATTTACAGCACGTTTTAGAAAACGTCTTTGTTAGTACGAATAAATGAAGTTATTTTGTTTTCTTGGATAAGGAACCGCGGTTTGCTGACAGATGTGCAGCTGAAGTGTATTCCTGCTCCATGGAAGTTATTATGTGGAAGAAAATAAAACTAGATGATGAATCGCAACTGTCATTGACGATGACAGAAATAATTGAGAACACATTTTGGGTTGGGTGCATCTGCAGAAAAGCTGGGGAAAATAAATTCAGCGCAACGCCCTCAGATGTTTTCCTACGCTCAGGCTGAGAGACAGCCCATGGGGCAGGAGACGACCCAGCTGATGTCGGAGCAAGGGTCAGTGAGGCTTCCTTATTGGAAACACGATTTCCCCACAAGAAGAGAATAATGGCAAACTGCAACCCCTGGTCACAGCTATTGACAGCTAGGCAATGCCTATAGGATCAAACCAAACAGCTTCCAGCAGCAGTTAGCTGTAACGGCACAGATACTCTGCTGGTGTGAAATAGCATCACTTCGTAAACGCAGCCAGCGTACGCTAGCTAAAGGTGCAGCACCTGATCCTCACTGTGTAGCTGTGTAGCTCCCCAGTGTCAATCCTCAGCTACAGGAGAGGAACGCTGCATGCACCAGCAAATCGCTCGTGTGACAGCACTTGGAAGACAGACTGCAAAATCGGGACGTCCCACCATGCTGCAGGTCAGCTGGGATGCAAGGGTGAGCTGGAGGTGAAGGGGAGCATCGCTTCAAATTCAGTGTTTGGGAAAAAATGTTAATTCATCATAGATATAATTATAGAATCGTCATAAAATGGTTTGGGTTGGAAGGGACCTTAAAGATCATCCAGTTCCAAGCCCCCTGCCATGGGCAGGGACACCTCCCACTAGAGCAGGTTGCTCAGAGCCCCGTCCAACCTGGCCTTGGACACATCCAGGGATGGAGCATCCACAGCTACCCTCGGCAACCAGTGCCAGTGTCTCACCGCCCTCAGAGTGAAGAGTTTCTTCCTAACAGCTAATCTAAATCTACGCTCTTTCAGTTTAAAATCGTTACCTCTCATCACTGCAATCCCTGATCAAGAGCCTCTCTCCATCTTTCCCATAGGCCCCCTGTAAGCACTGGAAGCTGCCCTGGGGTGACAGCATTCTGAGGGGACAGAGAACAGCAGAGGACTTGCTGCCGTGGACAATCCGAGCATTTAAGAGTCATCATCGTTCTACCCAGTGCGCAGATGGAAGGGCTCCTCCTGCTCCATCTGGGTGGAGCTCAGGGGAGCTGGGCAGCGACTCAACTCCCAGCACAGCCCTTCTGCTGGCAGAGGTGATCATAGAATCATTGAGGTTGGAAAAGCCCCTTGGGATCATCGAGTCCAACCATCAACCCTACTCTGCAAAGTTCACCCCTAAACCATCTCCCCCAACACCACATCTAAACGCCCTTTAAACACGTCCAGTGATGGGGATTCAACCCCCTCCCTGGGCAGCCTATTCCAGGAGCTGACTGCTCTTGCTGTGAATTTTTTTTTTCCTGCTATCCAGTGTAACCCTCCCCTGTTGCAGTTTGGAACCATTCCCTCTGGTTCTATCACTAGTCACCCGTGAGAAGAGCCCAGCACCAACCTCTCTGCAATGTCCCTTCAGGTAGTGATGAGCAAGATGAGGCTGGATGTGGCAGTGGAAAATGTCAGGAGATTTATTCTGCAGGGGCTGAGCCCGGGAGATGCAGACCTGAAGAACCTATCGCTACATGGCCCCCTCATATTCCTGTGTCCCCTTGATGTCTGCTCTTGCCTGGACCAGCCTTGCGAGAACTAGGATTAGCTATGCAATAGAGTTATGGTTTGTATATATAAACGATATGTAAGCATATGTGTGCGTGTACATGCATACATGCTCTACAGAAGTATAGATGTCCTTGTTCTATAATATCAGATAATCCATTAATACAAACCCAATTCCTGATACGATGAGCTACATGTGCACACCCCTGTAATTCAATTTTCATCATTTATAAATACTGCCTTTTGTTCCAGCAACTGCTTCTGCATGTGTTTTGGAAAAAAATACCCCACATAAATAAATGAAATAATAGGATTGAGACTGATTCCAAGCTTTTCTGTTAAATCCTCAGTAGGAGCTCAAGCCCGACAGCAGGTTTCTGAGCAGCTTAGGAGGCGCATTGGCCAGTAAGCTTCTACTTAATCATCTACAAGAGCAGTCCACAATTAGAGGGCAATTTTAACATTACTCTACTGCACATGTACCGTCCAACCTGCTCCCAACATGCCAACCAGCCTTACTATGCTAACCAGCTGCATAGACCTCTGATTATTATTTCTTCCAGATGCTCCCCTTGTGCAGAGGCCGTCTTGATGCCTTTGAACCATTAAACTCCCAGCTCAGGCCATGGCTCTGGGCTGAATGTTTCCCTTTAGTGTTCAATTCACTGTCAACATCCATTATGCAAACTCAGAGAGACCAGAGCTCTTCTGACCAGAGGCACCATCTTAAACACAGCAGCAGGATGAAAGGGTTGATGACTGCGAGGGACAGGAGATGAGGAAACTGGAAAGAACGGGTCATCATGCTGGAGAAATTAAGATTTCATTTATCGGGACTCCTGCCTGCTCACAACGGCAGCATTTCTGACTTGTGTTCAGCTTTTCCCTTCCCAGAAACAGCGATAGGTGATAGGTTGCCTTTGCAAATAGCATTAGCAGATGGACATAGCCTGGATTGGCCATGGCTGGAAAAATCACCAGGGCAACAGCAACCATGAGAAAAGGACCATGGCTGTAGTGCTAAGCCTCAGGATTATCAATAATGATGTATTCCCACGGGATTCAGGCATTATGAATGATGCCCCATGTAATCAATATTGCAAAAGCAGGTCTTGTCTGTCTCTGGGGAGGTGGGGAGAGGAGTTGCTTGAAGGAATAAATTCCTGCCCACAGGAAACATCAGTGTTTTATTCCTGATGCTCAGTATTCGTATCGCAAGCCATTCTCTCCCAGTATCCCAACGCTCGGGGTGAAGCATTCCCCCAGACACCTAGCAAATATAATTGCATCACGTATGTAGGCAGCAACGAAGCTCTTTAATTCCGCCGCATCTCTCGTGCTCTATTCATCAGCCTCTTCCTGACATACTTGCTAATTACTGAGCAACGTCAACATAAAATGCTCATCCTGCTCCAAGCCCCATCCTGTTGCTGGGCCGCAGGAGAGGTACTGGTAAAAAAGCCCGGAGAAAGCTTTGGGAAGCTGAGGGGCAGAGGTCTGCTGTGTATGCCTGCCAGCACAGCCCTGTTTGCAAAGCTATTTTTCACATATTTCATTAATCCAAGATAAAGTAAGAAGATGATTGACTGGGTTTTAAACAGCCAATTCCTTCAGATACTTCCTAAAAACAAGCAGGCTTTCAAAATTAGCAGTGACTTCTGGGTTGCAGCTAGCTGTCACCCTCCAAAACTGCTTGAATGTCTGGAAAGTGTCTTTCTGAGGAAGAATCAAAAGATGAGAGAAAAATATTTCTCCGTCTACTTCGATTCCACAGGGGGATTATAAATAATACAGACAGTTTGGGTATCTTTGGGCTGGCAGAGAAATCCCTGATAAAACCAATTGCTTATCTGACTGTGGCCAAGTGCATTCTTTACCTCCAGCTTTTCTAGTGAGCATTCAGGAATGACCTTTAAGATTTCAGGTGGTATTTCTTTGACCTAGAAAAAACTAGGTATAAAAGAGACTTGGACAATTTGCTCTTTGCAGTGGGACAAAACACCGTGGTTATTTTGTGCTGGGTTCTATGAGATTCATTCATACATACACGTTATGCAGAACTGCCCTTCTTCCCACATTTAACAAAAAGAACTCCTCAGTCTTTGTGGATGGTTTATGGTGGTTTGTTGGACTTCCATGTGTCAAGTTGATCAGATCAGGATGTTCTCAGCAGCTGCTTTTAGTCTCAAGAGGAGGAGACT
>WEIS01094036.1:0-19204 GCA_013389965.1 Todus mexicanus
TTACTTATGCTAAAAACCAGGGAAAATATAAGCTAAACGTTACATTGCTTTTCTTCCACCACAGCTGCCTACATTTTGTTCACTCGAAACGGCTGCTCAAGCTCTAGTCTACTCCAGACCATACCCTTATCAAAACACTAGAGTGCATAAATTATGAATAAAGATTAAACATACGATAACTAGGCAACCAACTAAAGTCTAATATTGACCCTAGGAAGTTGGGAGGGAATATTCCACATGGAATAAAGCCTCTCAGCTCACAAACAGGAACCTATCTTGAAGTGAATCATCCAAGCCCATTTCTCAGATAGCAATTTGGGCTCTTAAAACTTAAAATCAGGAACAGAAGAAGAATCATTTCGTATACTCACATGAAAAATATTAGAACTGTCTTCATCCACACCTACCAAAGATTAATCAGACCCCACAGGATTCTTAAAAGTGAGTTTTATAGAGTATTAAAATTAATTAGAGATTAACTACATTGAGGAAACTCACTTGCTTCCTGCGGGCCAGTTCTTCTTCTTCCCGTCGTTTCCTCTCATCTTCCTGCTGCCTCCTAAGTAGCTCTTCTTGTTGCCTCCGAAGCTCCTCCTGCCTTTTCCTCTCCTCTTCCTCTCGTTTGGCCCTCATTTCCACTTCTCTCCTCTCTTGCTCTAGCTACAATTCACATAAAACTATACTCAGATGCAGGTAACGTATTCCTACACCATTTCTTAGGGCAACTCTGCTGAGATTATAGCAACAACATAACAGATGAAGCCTCCGACAGATGCTCTCCCCTAATTGTAATTTTCCCTATCAGCTGACTGCCTACTGGGGTCAGATTCCTGAAATAGTCTAGAACAATTTCTGACTATTTCTGTTCTGTAACGAACACCAGTTCTCTAGTCAGTCTTTCTAGATCAGCTCCTTAAAATAACCTCTGACTTTAGAAGCTAGTAGTGAGTTGATTTGCAGTCAGAAAATCATCAGTTTCAGGAAATGTACAGAATCATACAAGTCCAAACATACAAAAATAATTTAATACTAGAGTAAGTGTGAAGCCACACCAGCAAATAGGACTCTTACAATTCCCCCAACCAATTCTGACAAAAAGAATCAAGGATTAAGAGAATGACCACCTGGTTCGTACTCAGGGTTTGGCATGACAGCTCATGGTGATCCCATTTTAAAACAGAGGTGGCTAATGAAGAGTTCTTAATAACCAGTGTAAAAACCATAACCACTACTTCAGATGTCAATAGTGCCTTGACAGCAATAGTTTTCAAACAGTAGTCCACAAGGATTTCATTATTGGTTTCTATAACCCCTGTTCTCTTTATGGTGTTTTCCACAAAAATCTCATCAAAATTGTACAGAGTGGCCTGAAGAGCTTATAGTCTTCCAATGGCTCAAGAAACACAGTTACATTGCAGAACAGCAATCCCAACTTCTTACGGTACAAAACAGTTTCTGACCTTTGCAGCTTTGGCCTTCTCGAGCTGCTGAAGTTGTTCTAGAGCTGGTCCCTGAGCTGCAGTATCAATGGGGAGATCCCAGACACTGCTTCCTTCCCAGACTAGATAGTGAAGAAAACAAACATTGACAAGCAAAAATAAGCACATCGACAAAAAACAACTGAAAGGGGAAAATCTTGTGTATGTTGGTACTATGTTTTATGAACTAAAATCATGGTAACACAGTCTGAGTCAGTAGAGGGCCACCTTATCTTCCTGTAGAACAAGGCTTGTCCATTACTGAAGCGAGGCTGGGTTTCCAATGGAGTTCTACACAAGAATCAACTATTCAAACTCCTCCCATGAGAGCAGAAAACTTTTGTAATACAACACTCAATCCCTCAGAACTTTTCTCAGCAGATCTGACACATGCTAAGCATCTTACCTGTAGGTTGTGACGCTGACTGAAGTTCCCATATCGAGCCAGTGTCCGGCACTGACACAGACCTTGTAACAGGTGGCATCATGTTCTGTTCAGATATTCTGTAATACCAACAGGAAGAGTCAACATGCCACTTCCAAGGAGAGGAGTGCTCTGAACACGCACGAGATTCAGTAACTTGTAACATACTCCTGTCCTTCCATACCTCTATTTAAAACAAAAATATGACGTGGACAACACTAGTTGCTTGCAGAGTTCTTGCTCATCTCATCCCTGTAGCCAAGTCAAGGGCTGAACCAGCTACAGCTACAGTTTAACATTTGTTGCTTATAGGCTAGTTTGAGGAATAAGCATCTAGTAATGCAGAACGCAACTGGTAAAACCATTCTGTCACCAGCAAAACAGATGTGTCAAAAAGGCATGATTTTAACGCTAAGATTTTTTTTCCCCCTTTTCATAAAGATTCTCTGAGGTAGAGGCTACATCCTGCAACTGTTTCATACTTACACGATCTTTAAAATAGGTAATGTTCAAATATGAGCAAACTTGAATAGGGTGGAACACTGACGAGATTATAATTATCATTATATACAAGTTACAGTACGGGAAGAATGGTTCAAGTCTGGCCTAACTCACCTCATCTTCAGGGCCTGGAATTGTTGTAAGAGAATAGCGAGCTGCTGCTGCTGCTGGGATGAGAGGGCTGCCTTTTGCTGCTGAGCCAGCACCTGTGCATATTGTTGTCTTCAAAAGAGAAGCAGAGAATCACTGGTATTTGTTCACTTGCGTATTTATATCATGCCCAAGTTGCAGAAGTTGCACACAGATTCATTCTCCAGGACTAATGCCCACTGACCTATATAATGTGCACACTAAATACTAGAGGAAATCATGGAATGGGGCCTTGGAAATAATCAAAATACAAGAAAACAACAAATTGGCCCAGATGAGCAGAACCAACTTCCTATTCATCCTCAGCTATGTCAACTGGTTGCTGCTGTCCAATGTTTTCTCTTGTAAGCTGTGCAATTTTACTTCCCTCTTTCTATAAATTATGTACAGACTACTCAAATTAATCTAGCTTTGATGACTGTCCACCTACATAAATCAGTCTCCACCACAGTATCTCAACGAATCCTCTGGTAGAGAGGCAGGTTCTTGCCTTATCAAGTCACAGGCTGACCATCAGTATTCAAAAAACATAATCAAGGCACAAGCTTTCAGGACCCCTTTAACAAGTTGTCCATTTGCTTGCTTTGTTCCCTTCAAGCTCCTACAAAACAACTTCTTAGGAAATGGCCAGACCTGAACCACTGGCAACTTTAGCAAAGATTATGACAAACTGCTTTCTCCAGCAGTTACCTTCAGTGATCTTCAATAAGCTGAGCAAAGCAGACCAAAAGTAAGTTCTGCCTTCTCCATCTCCAGTTCAAAAGACAGGCAGCCTTCCCCTGATTCCAAAACATCTGAACTGCATTACAATGATATCCAGGATTCAGTCTGACCAGGATTTGGCTTCCTATATAGCAGGTCTCAAAGTAGCTATGAGCAACACTGAAAAAGACTGAAAATTGTGCCTGAGGTAGCCACACTCTGTCCTAATCCTGCAGACTATGGAGCCTCTGGTGTTTGTGGAAGCAGGCTATTGCTGGTGGAGGTGAAGCACTCCCAGCCCCACTGCCCAAGGAAACAATGACAAGATGCTGAACCCAGACAATTAAAAAACGCAGAGCAGAACACAGCCACTGGGAGATCTCTGGGACTGGCAGCCTTACTGTATTAGAAGATGCTGATACTGGAGGTGCTGCATTTGGATCAGAGCCAACTCTTGTTGTCTAGTCAGCCGCTCTTGGTCCAGCTCGCCCTATGTTTAGGAATAAAAAATTCTATTTTAATAGCATATAACAGTAGTATATCGCAAATGCAAGCAATGTAAAAGCTGCACTCTGAACTGAAAAGACAAAGAAAATAGAAAAGTATCTAGAGATAATCATTTACAAAGCCTGTAGTATGGGAACTTGTACCTATCACAGGCCCAAGCCTTTCAGTCACCGACATGGCAAACCAAACACTTTTAAACTGAATGTCTTTTCTCCCTTTAAAAAAAGTAATTTAACACAGAATTCAACTTTGGTCCTTGGAACACCTGCAATTCCAAGACAGCACAGTTGGCATGTAAATAATTCCATTTGTTACAGGATTATTTTGATGCCGTAACTGTCGTATACTCACCAGATGTGGAAGCGGCGCTGGACCTGGAGTGAAGGGAACCCTGCCCCACATTTTCATGATGTCCCCAAGCGGTTGGAAAGTCTCATCACAGGCTCTCTTAACCAACAGCGACATAGTGAAGTAGCCAGCCTGGAACCACTCTGCCATCTCCTGATTGCTGAAAGGACCTGAAATAACACCAACCAATACACATGGGGGGAAGGGGAAGTAAGGCCAAGTTGAGCGCACTGGAAACAAAGAGCACGACGCTTGTGAAAGTAACCCTGTACCTACTAGCACCAGGTGCTCCCATCTGTCTCATCTACTTGTCTGGACAGACAGTGCAGTCAAGGCTGGAGAGTCAATGCACAGATCTGTATCTTTACAGGGGCTACAGCATTCCCCCACAGAGTCTCTAATCAGAAGTGCATTACCACTTTCACCATGCATTGGAGGGACGAGTCAGCTCCAAGATGAAAGCCAAGCAGCCACGGTGGTGTGCAGCCTGCTCCACCTAGCACACATCCTGCCTGCCAGCACAGCTCACTACCTTAGGCTCAGCATCAAGCTGACAACACATGCCATTTCCAGTTCAGACCTCTGCAGTACCCACCAGCTGACAGAGCTAAAAGCACCAGCTCTACTTTCCCCACATATGCTGCACAGATAATTAAGCTATCTTAGGCTGTTTCAACTCTTGCCTTCAAATCAGAGGAATCTGTACATTTTATAGAAGTTTTGCTTCTGGAACTTAGCAGAGGAGCAGATCCACCTCTGAGTAGACGATTGTAATTTTTCAGGTAATGAGGAAACCAGTTTCTCTTCCCTTTCTCAAAACACTACACTTTTCCCTCTCTTCCGCTTTTTCCTGAGGATTTCAGTCACTCCCTTCAAAAGAGGACTCCTGTACCAATTTACATATCCAAATGGACACCAAGGAAGTATTAAAAAAAAAAAAGATTTAACAGAGTAAGAGCCACGTAACTACAAGTTTTGCAAAAATACCTTCTGAAAAGAAAGAGTTCGGTAATTCTTCCTTTCTCTTCAGAAGGCAATTCCTCCCAGAGAATATAAAACCACAAGACACATCACAAGAAAAAAATTGTTTGTTTACTTCTGGAGGTCACATTTAAGGAAGCACTTACTCCAATAAAAATCTTAGTTCATTTTCTCAGTGGAGCAATAAACACAGTAGCAACTACCACAGAGATTAAAGCACACTGAGCAAATAAACGCCCTTTATGGTTTAACACCCTTCAAACTTAAAGGGTTGAGAAGGAAACCCTAAAGATGTGTAATACCTGCAGACAAGAGATTAGCACAAATTCCACAAATAAACCCCCTACAAATCCTATTTGGAGTTCACAGCTGAGAAATTCATTCACACTACACACCAATAGCAACTACAACTTAGTGAAGCACAGCACATAAGGAACCCACTGTGGTTTTGTGAGGCAGCTAAGCAGCTGCCAAAACAGAGCCCTGAGACACCCAAAAGAGAAGGACCTTCTGAGAGCAAAGATGCAAGCACCTATATGAAAAGCATGTTCCAACTTTCCTCACAAAAAAAAAAAAATAGAGGTTTCTTAAGCAAAAACCGAAAGCATGAAACAGTCGGTATTACACAAACTAACAATGCACTGGCTGCAAGTACAATTTAAATTGAGGTTATGCCGTGAGCACTGGCTTGTGAAAACTTGTTTCTCTTTGTTCTAGATTCTAAACAAATTCCTGAATACTCAATGTCTTCGGGCTGAGACTAGAAAACTGATTGCAATGCTTCTCATGGATTCTTCAACAAGCTACTGAATGGTCACATTCTTGTTTTGTTTTCACTATTATCTGGAAATCTGTGTAGTGGCATGAAAAACAGGTTTGAGTCTAACCACAATTTACAGGAACATGCAGTGGTGGAAAACCTCAGCCACGATATAAAGCATAATTCTGGACGTTAGGCATGCTGAGCTGATGGGGGCACTGATGGGTAGAACATCTATTTTCAACATCTAATTCTAGAGTGGTAAATTCCCAGCGCTGCTTTTGTGAAAACAAGGATCAGTATCTGTTGGTGGTAATTTTCTGAAGAACTCTTTAACAGCTCTGTGAAACAAAAGAGGAAGTGTAAAGGGCACAGACCTACCCTGAATTTCTCCTTGTGGATCTTTGTAGTACCACTTCTGCATGGCTTCATGGAACAATGGCATAGAGGAACCCTTTGCTCTGTGCTCTTGTATTTTTGCTGCTAGTCTTTCGTCATCAAGGGCACTGTCCTGCAGGTATGCCACCATTTTCTCTGCTTGCTGCAGGAGACATCAAAACCAGCCAGGAATACAAGAGTTAGAGCTGTGCTTACAGATTTGAAAACCGAAGGTAGTACAACCACCTTGTACTACTCGGTGTACCAGACAACTCAAGGACTGGTGCACCACAACCCCTGAGCTCAGTCTACCACCATATTTCACAATCCTGAATAAGCACAGTCCACCTGCTTAGGTAAAGCTTTCCAACAACTAACCAAGAATGTACTATACAATATCACGGTGAAAAATAAAACAGGTATGGGAGCTCTAACATGGAAAATGCTCCACATCCTAGCAGTCACTAAAATTCCACGAACACAGTCTGCACTTCCTAAATGGGTTTGTCTGGTGTTTCTTTGGTAAACACATATGGGATACTGGTTTATGGTTTCTCAAGGCAAGGACTAATTGACAGTGGTCATAAGCACTATGATATCTAGCTCTCTGGCACTTTCATTCAGGTAAAAATACATAGGTTTGCTTAAATTACTCTCAAAAAAATAACAGAGGGAAGAAAAGCAGGCTTCAGTTTACATTGTGGAGTGTAAAGTTTCAGCTGCATTGCTGTTTTTATGGGCTGCAAATATTTTCTGCATTCCACATTCCTCCCGTCTCACGATTGTCAACAAAAAAGGAATTTGAGACATTTTACCTGCTCTAGGTGTTTGAGGCCCTCTTCATCATCTGGGTCAGTGGGAATGTTGCCCATGCCTGGAGCAGCAGTGACAGGTGTCTGAACTGGCCGCAGAGCAGGATTTGAATTGGAAACAGGAGGAGAAAGATGAGCAGGAGAAGCTGTGTCTGCAGAAATCTGTGGCAAAGGCTGAGCAACAGAAGCCAAATCTAAAGAAAAATGTTAACATTAGTTCATTATCTTCACAATAAGTTAAAATGACTTTTAAGAACTTACTGCAGAAAACATTCAACAGCTCAAAATTAGCACCAACGCAAGTGTCTTTTCAGATCTTCCTGCAAATTGACACTGTTTACAGCACAGGCACCCAACCTAACTTCAAGGAACAAACAGTTTAGTTCTAACAGTGCAGAACCTTGCACATTTCAGTATATCCTCTTCCCTGGTCACACACATTTCTCCAGACTGATCTGCTGTACCACAATGAGGCACATCCACAATTAGCTCACATTTCGCTAGACTGCCTTGCAATACGAAGTACCAGCGCCCAGCAAGCACTTGAGATGGATACCCAACAAACCCTGTATTTATAGACCAGTTGGTGAATTCCAGCTTTTCATCACCGTAATCTAGTCCTTGCCTCTTAAAAGAGACCAAGACTAATCACAAGTAATGAAAACTTAGTAAATTTATCTATCAAGTTTATTACCTTCCCCTCTGTTGGACATTTTGGCTGGCGGTGTATTCTCCATTCGATTCTCTTTATCATCTGTTTTTTCTGTTCTTTCTGGCACAGATTCTTCCTTCCTTTCAAAAAGGCTTGTCTGCAGTGGGTCTGGAGGCTGAGATTTCGGAGGGGTATCTGACCTGGCAGCTGGTGAAGATGCTTGGACTGCTTCTTCCGCTGCTTCTGTAACATTGCACGGTTCTACGTAACTGAATTAATGGAAATTCTCCACGACAGCATAGAACAGATGCATGAGAAGTCCCTCTTACCTGCTGCTACTCTATCTGTTTTCTCCCCCTCTTTCTTTGTGGTCTTCTCATGGTCTTTGGCTTCTTCATTGTGGCTCCCTTCAGAGTCAGATCTCTCTTCCCCTTCCTCCACAGGCCGGAAGTCCATCTCCTGTTCCTCAGGGATTGGCTCCTTCTGCACCTTCTACAAAGGCAAGATCATCATCCATAATCCACCCAACACAAGTCATTTCCTCGAAGGAAACAAAGGGCTTAAGCGAGCTTTTCACCTTTAAAGAGAGAAACGCTCCAGAGGAGTCAAATGTTCCCATTTCTTCTTCTGCATCTTCTAGACACCACTCCGGGAGACTGTCCCTGTCGTCATCCATGCTGCCACTTCCACACCGTACTCGTCGATAACCCCGCTCATCATCTCGTTCCCGGAAATCAAAGTCAAACCTCCGCCGTCGCTCCATGTGTTCTCGCCAGCCTGCAGAACGAGGGCCGTCTAAGGTGGGGGGAAAGTAACTTTACAACACAGTCCCGGGGGCAGTAGCTTACTTGGAAGTGGGAAGGGGTGGATGAAGATATGACAAACAGTGACAGAAATTCAGAAAGCCCCTACAGGGTACAATCCACCTATGAACATACATCGTAAAGGACAAGGGAAAGAAAAGGAGCATCTCACTGGACAGCATCTTACAGGAGACTTTCAAATACTGTCCACTGTATATCTCCATACTACATATTGTATTATGAGAATTAAAAAACCCCTGTAATGCTAAGAAAACTGAGCTACATAATCTAAAACATGCTGGGGAGCACCAAAATAAGACAAGCGACACTAGATACTGATTGCAGTTACCAGCCATTATTGACTTAAATATTTTTTGGCATCTTCATACACATAAGATTTTTGTATTTTCTTTCAGACAATCCGCAAAAGTCCCATCCTGAACTAACCACCCATCCTTCTTATCTCCTGCCCTCATAGACACTTCTGTGCATATATGTGAAAAACCGACGTGACTGTTCAAACACCTTTTTAAGGACTCAAGTCTTCTAAGCAGTAATGTTTAAGCTATGGAATATTGAAATTTGGAATAATAATAAGGGAAGGGGAAAAACTTTCCAAATTTGAGTATAAATTTTATTTCACTTTTCTAATGTACTCAAAAGGCATCTTCATTCAGCCAAGCTTAAAATCCTCTGACTGCAACGTTGTTATTTAACCTGTAAAGAACTTGCTGCTAAGGAAAACAAATTGGGAGTGAAACGATTGCAAAGAGCTTTTCATCCAACAGAAGCCATCTTCACCAGAAAGGTGCAAAGCAAAAATGTAAACACCTTAGTTTTTAGTGGTACTTGTGCTCTTTTCTGGATTTACCATATATATTTGGTCTCAGAATTTGTGCAGTCAGTACAGTCTATTTATCAAACAACTACTAAAAATAATCACGGCAAGAAGGAATAATTGTTCCATTTGCTTCATATGAATACGGAATGTTTCCACATCAATCCTAATGCTCTAAATATTGTTAACCATGCAAAAAATCCACCCTCGTCTCACAAATACAGGAGGTGTAAAAGAAACTCCTAGAAACACTATGAACTTTAAGATCGTATTTTATCACAGAAACACAAAAGGTTAGACTTCAACAAGGCCCTCACTATATTTTATGTGCTTGTTTGCAAGTAATTTCACCGTATAACTTAATCTACACTCCTTTGTATGCCTTGGAAACAAACAAAAAAAATAACATTTGCGCAATGCAAAATTGTCAAATCAGTATTCTGAGGCTTTTTCATGTCATTAAGGAAAGAAAGCACAGTAAGCTTGCACTTTTCCTCTACTTTCTGCCTTCTTTAAAGTAGTTCTTAACACGTCTATTATGTCAACCTCTTGTTCATTAATAACATCTCAAAAAAATATGTAAGCAAAGACAAAAGCTCACTAAAGATGCACTAATGGAGTAAGTACTCCAGAGAGCTCAAGTAATAACCATTTCATGCACCCTGTTCAGAAGATGATACAGGTTTTGCAAGGGCCGCCTTTTTCAGGAAGCCAAACATAAGAACACCTCACCAAAATGCTGTTCTATTGCAGAAGAACAAAAGCATCTCTGTGAGCAACGAGCAGCTGAGTAGGACTATACAGTCTACCTGAAAGAAAAGGCCTGATGCTGAAATTTCACTGCCATGGCACCAGAAGCAGTGTTAAGGATACTTCCCCACTCCCTGTCAGAAATATCAATGCACCAAACCCAAGATTTCCTTTGGTATCAGAGGGCTCTTTCCGAGGTTTAAGTGAGAGAGGTTGCTGACAAGCAGACTGTATTTCTGATTGAAACCACAGGCAGACATCTCCTCGATACAGCCGGCAATGTCTGTGCCAGGTTTCCCAATATGCAACAAACAGCTATGGCCTGAACCTGGCAATGCCGTAGCCCACGAACAGATGAGGATCTCTGCCTGTTTGCTATCCTGGAGCTCGTAAAGAGACAAGCATCCCTTCTTCAGCTCTCTTGTGTACAGAGGAGGAAAATTTGGTACTAAGAACTTTTTGTGCAACTGTGAATGAGCAATCTTGAGAAGAGCCTTGATTAATCTCACATGGTTCACATCCCTACACCAGGAGTACAGGCTCTTCATAGAGGGACCCAGAGACTTGGGTTTTAAAGGTCATTTCTAAGCATTTTGTCAATTCCAGGTATCTTCAAATTTCAAATCAAGATCTTTAAGATTGTTTACCATACGGTCTGCTTGGGAGGATTTAGTCACACAACCTCCTCTTATAGCCCACACAATTTCAGAGTTAGGTGGACAGAGAAAAAAAAAGAGAAAAGTGGAGCAGACACATGCTCCTGTTTCTTAACAACAACGTAAGTTTATAAAAGCCGAGTTAGAAAATAGTGAGCAACTCAGATGTGAAGTACAGAGCTACCAATTTTTAAAGGTGGTCAAAAGTAAGGACAAATCTTAAATTCTTATCTAAATTTTTTAAAGCAACAGTTAGGCCATAAACGCAGCTTTAAACTCAGTCCTGTAGCATCATTAGGTACCAGTTATATTATCAGGATTCGAAGTTTAAAAAAAATAATTATAAACTAAATTTACCCCTTGCAATTTATGTGACATTATGGGTGAAAAAAAGGACCACTGACTGCTTCAGGAAATTCAAGTACACTCCAATGTTAATTACTAATAGTTATTTATCACTTAAGCTATATTCTCTAATTCAGAAAATTTCCAATGTATACTAAAACAATAGTACTAAACTAAACAATACTAAACAAAAGACAAAGTACCTGTTAATTTTTTTCGCATATATTGTATATTAGCCTAATCTCTATTTTGCTCAATTTCAGAGCAAAATTCCGGAACGTACTTTAGCTGCTTTAAGATATTCAAGAAGCACAAAGCACAATGCTCGAAAGATAAGAAGTTTACTTCATTCACAGCAGTTGATTCTGAAAATTAAGTGAACCAAGATAAATTTAAAAAGCTTTTCAAAAGAGGAGCAACAAAATAAAAAAATCTGAGATTACAGACCAAGGCCTCCCAAAAGTTCTTTTCAGGAAAAAAATCTTAACAAAGCTGCTTAAGTGAAGACAAAATCGTATCAGAGAGAAATTCTAGGCAAAAGATGATTCTTATTTCTTAAGAAGGACTTGGTAATGAAACCCAAAATCATCTATACATCATTAACTAGTTTTAAAAACAAAAAAGGTTTGTCTATGTATCTGAAAAAATGGGCTTGCTCTGCAAGTGTAAAGGGCAATTATTATATGAATGCAAGAACTGGAACAACAGAAAGAAGAGGCATTTTAGGTAAGCCATCATTAAATCATTGAAAAAGATGGGTAAAAAAATTAGAAATAATCAGGAGAACTTTGAAGCAGCCAGTGAATTAAATGCTATGGTCATACTCTTCTTACAGATAATTAACCCAGTCCGAAGATCCTATTTCACATCCACAATAGCAGAGGTAACACACATTTATCCAGAACAACTAGCAAAACAACTTCTCCATTGTATAAGCCAATGAAAGATGTCTTCTCATCAGACTTCTAGTCCCAGTGCACAGACAGTAGTAGAAAAAGTAGAAAACCCCGTAAACTGACTGGAAAGCCTTGTGATGCAGTCCAGACCACTTTCATGGCGCAAAAGCACACAAGTTGAAAACCTTCCCAATTAAGTAGTAGAAGGAAAATAGCATTAGGCTTGTTTATTTTAAGGAGAAGTCTGACCAATTTGCTTCTTCACTTTACCACCACTCAGAGGACCCCTCACTTCATGTGAGGCACAGCCACAGGAGAGGTGAGCAGTTTAAACACAGCATGGAAACATGACAGATTCCTGCAACTATGTCAAGGGAATTAGCTTTAGGTACAATAAAGCAGATCACAGAATCTGGGAAACTATACTTAGGGACACAAGATCGCTTCAGCAGAAGCAGTCCATCCTCTCAAGCCTTGTGCCTATTAAAAAAAAGCACAAAATGAGCAGATTTAGGTCAGGCATCCTACAGTAAACACAGCTGAAGGAGCAAGAGGAATTCAAAAGCTGGAAAAACAATGGTCTGTGGGAATCGAAGTATTCTTTGCTTGACAACAGAAGAAGATAAACGCAAGCCTGACAACTGCTACATTCTTCTCAACTGTTCTCACTCCCTCCCCCCCAAAAAGCAGCATACAATCTAGTATGGAATATGCAGAGCCAAATCAAAGGAAGGTCCAGCTAAACAAATGACGACAGTACTCTGAAGACATTTCTCTATTTTTAGCAGGACACATGATTAGTACTACTACCTAACAGCAGAGTAAGTACAAAGAAGTAGTTTAAGCCATGCCAATTGGAGTCAGTCTCATTGTTTAAAGCAAGAATGTGATTAAAACCATTTTAGTGGTCCTGTGGCTACTACTAACAGGAGAATTTGAACACAGCTCCAACTAAAGCTGAGAGACTACTACAATACAGCCACTAGCTCAGTCTATCTCAGTTAACAACTTACTTCTCTGCAGATTCACAGAATTCTTAGAACAGGCTTTTTATGAGACCTGTTAAAACTAACTTGTAAGTGAAGTTAAGTTAGTTGTCCACCACAGCAAAAACTCAAATAAGCAGTAGTGTTGCCTATGGTAGAACTAAGATGAATTTTCAAAACTTTCCTCAGAACACCTTCCAAAAAAGTTCAGGACATGAATGAACCTCTGAGCTTTAAGGTCTAGGCTTCCTTTTAAGCTAGAGCATGCAGGCTGGTACTTGCAAAACACTCCTCTCTTGAGCACTATGCTGCATCTGATCATCATGAGGTATCATCATAGCTGGCCTGATGTCATCTGAGCTATATAACAAAGCAACAGTGTCTAAAGAACAATCGAGACCAAACATTGGGGGGAAAAAAAATAAATACATTCTTCAAAATCTGCCTCTTAGCCCCGCTCTAAATAGAACACATACGATAATAAATCTTCCAGCTTTCGGCTCACTGTTACATCTCAGCACAAGCTAACAGACAGTTACTTGATGGCAGAGTAATACACATCTGTGGAGAGGGTGAGGAACAAAGGTAACGGCTGCTCAAAACCATCACAGTACTGGAAGTCCTTTGGTATGTTGAAAGGGGTGATAGACACATTGTAAGAGCAAGAGCAACTTTAACTGAAAAAAAGTTGAGAAGTTGTCCACCTCAGCCCCCAAAATGTTCCATACTCCCTTTGCCGCCCCTCGAAGATATAACAGTATAAGAGCCACAATCCTCCCCTAGTTCCCCAGAAGCCTTCTCCAGCCAAAACATATGCAAAAGCAAGATCTCACATCAGGTATGAGTTGCTAGCAGGATTTTTTCCAAGGGAAAAATATTAGTAATAAAAAAATTGTTTCAGCCATACTACTTAAATATCAAGCTCTGCTTTGTATTTCCCCTGCAATACTAGGAAATGTGCTGTAAAACAAGTGAATCAGTCTGACTTTATCAGGCCAAGGAAGGGAAGAGTGACACCAAACAGTTATCTGAAAATTAGCAAGACAAAATACTCTAACTACAAGATGCATAGAAGCAACATAGTTTGAGATTTTCCAGGGATGCCTCTTGACACTGCAAACACATTTGGAAAACTAGGACGAAGCCAATAACCTGAACGGTTCAGTGTCAGCATCACTCTGCAGCCTTAGATCTGCTGCCTAATGTGGGTAACGTCTATCCCCTCAGCATCACAGCCACAAAGAAATGGCACTAGTGAAAAAAACCAAACTGATTTTACCAGGCACATCCCTAACAAAGACTGCTCTCTTCATACGTTAGGGTATTGAAGACAAAAAACAAAACAAAAGGCACGATTTTATGCTAACCATTTTGTGACCAAGAGCCAAAACAGTATTTAAGGACCAAAACTGCACAAGCCTTACCTGTTTGTGTCCCCAACTTCATTGCACTTCCCTTTCCTTTGCTTTCCCCACGTCCTGATTCACTCACTGACCTGTCCCTATAACCACAGCTTCATTTTTCCCCAGCTCTCCTCTCACCTGGACTATGCGGGCGCCACCTCTCACCATCCCTCCGTGACCCAGCCAGTCGCCAGCCTCCATCATCATCTTCCCCATTCTGTTCCTCCCTGAAGATGCGCCAGTTCTCGCTCTCAGAGCGTATAAACTCATGCTTCCTCCCCGTTGTTGCTGTCCCACCTTCCTCGAAGTTTGGTCTCACTGCAAAGAAAACACATGCCAATGAATATGGGTCCCATCCTTTGGAACCTAGAAACAGAAGGGCTGAAATCTTGCTACCTTAGAGGTAAAAATGCACCAGAAGTAAGCGGTGGCAAGAACCTAGGAGAGGATTGCAAGTTCATGAAAGGAAATCTATGACAGACAGATTTAGAAAATCCCTCCATGCTCCTACACATCTCAAAATGGAAAGACTGGGGGGAGGGAGGGAAGCAAACTAAAGCCAAAACCAGAAGAAAGACAATTATACAATAAATTATGACATAGATAGGAAAGAGAGGAAGAAAAGATGGCAATTTAGAGACAAAGGTAAGCATAAAAGGAAAGAAGCCAGTGTGCAGAGAGAAAGAACAAACTGTTCTATCATAAAAAGACTCAAGCTAAAAGAAAATTGGAATACAGTAAACCGTAAACATTACGCACATTTTATATAAAAACAAATGTATTTGCTACTTTTGTAATAAAAAAATATGATATCCACACATTTGATCCAATACGATGTACAGCATTCTTGCAAGATCTTAGGAAAGACTGAAAATTTAAAGGATTAAACAAGAACATAGTAGTGTCAACATTATCCTGTGTTAACATCTTCTGGAGAGCCAACATCAGCATATAAAGTGTCAGAAGCAACTATGCTCGAGCTCAAGGATGAGCCCTACCAGAGGTTTAGAAAACAGGATAGTCTTTTAGTTCCTAATTTACATTATACTTAAAATAAAACATACAAAATCTTTAAGTACTGAAGAGGAACATTGTCACAAGAGGATGATGTAGATATTTTCATAAAAAGAATCCACATTATACAGCAGTAACAGGCTAGATGTAGACACTCATCTTGACAAGGATGGTAGTACTAGCTTCAGGATCTCTGGATTTTTTATTTCTTTATGTTCAGCTGTGTAGCACTACAATTCTCAGCAGAACCATGGTGATGCCACTTCTTTGCCAATACTATTAATCAGTGTTAACCTGAGACTGTGTGGTTATCTATAAAAAAAAAGTACTAGGGTACTACAGAAAAATATACTTTATTCTCCATATTAAGAGTCTTAAAATCCCAAATTATAAGCTGGCATTTGGTGATGATTGGAGAGTATGCCTGCGGTGGAAAGGGACATTTTTAAGAATGCCACTTAGGAAGGATGGGAGATTGCACTCCCCTTTCCTCACATCGTGTAGCTTTTTCAGTCAACACACAAAAAAATGAAAAAAAAAATAAATGAAGAAACAGAGGACCTGGAATTCTACAGCATAGCAAACCTTCATTTGAAACTCATTCTCACAGAGATACTGCATTCTGGAGACAGGAAACACACTGTCTTTGGACTTCTCATATATCTTGGAGAAAAAAAAAATCATCCCTTTTCCACCATATCAAAACACTGGAGGAAAAAAACCACCTTTTCCTTTCTCAAAGTTTTCCACAGTATATTGTTTTAGCGAGCAACCACAGTGATAAGAGTCCAGGCAGAATTCCATCTAGAGCACAAAATCCAAGGTGCTTCCATTTTCCCATGCTCCAGGTTCTCATGAAATCCTTTTACCACTGTCACCAGAACAAGTTTCAACAGTAATTTTCAAGATGGCAGAGCCATTGATGCACCAAGTGAATGGGAGAGGCAGGAACACCCCAATGTTTAAGATGTAAGAGTTCTTCCACACTCACGACTACTTCAGTGACTACAAGTGATGACTTGAGGTGCTTGAAGATAACTGGAATACCTTCCTCTTATGTTGATTCTACGTAACGAGCTAAAGCACATTGGCTAATTTAAGGTACACCATCAGTACCAAGAGGCAATCTCAACTATTAAATGTAACACAGCCCAGATACAGATTTACTTCATTCAAGGGGACATCTGGCTGAGGTCCACTTCTGCACTTGCTGGGCTTTAGGAACAAAAACTTGAAAAAAGTGTATTTGGGAAGTTTCTGGTGATACTGGCTCCAAATAAATCATAATCGCCAGAGAGACTCAACTCCCTCCCATTTAGTAGGTGCAATGTTGGCGAGTTTACTTATCTGCAATGGATAAACCTTTGCAGATGAAGGTAAACTGCATTGTTTGCCCATGCTTCACAGAAAATAAAGGAAGGCAACAAGCTAGACAGAAAAGCTAAGTCTGGGAAATACAGGGGTTTTCTTCATTTTAGACCCCTGAAAAACGTCATGTAGAAGAACATAAGAGAAAGTGCAGGGAAGTCTCTCAGTATTGCTGCCTGGATGGCCTTTGCATAGTAAAAAATAAGGAGACAGAGCTCCAGAGCCAAGTCAGCTGAAAGTAAAATGGAAGGGCCCAGGAGAGAGCTGCAATCCAACAGACCAGATGAGCCTAACGCCCAGATGAAAATGAATATGCCTCATTCCTTCTGAAATTAATTTTTTTAATGCTACAAGAAAGAAGAAAAGTGTATTTTTTAATACTGCTGCACAAGACACTCATTTTTCCTCACTAAAACAGAGACTACTACTTTGAGACTATTAATAAATTATGTTGAAATGTAGCTATACTTATTAAAAAAAAATCACAGCTATTACCTGATACTCATATAGTAACACTAATTTGACAGATTTTACACTCTACCAATTAAGAAAAAAATGTTATTAAGTTCCATTAAGATTCTGGAGACTGCTCTGCAACACCGGCAAACTATCAGCTAACAGCCTCTGCTCTGCTCATACAAAATTCTTTGGGAAAAAACAAAGTAACCTAAAGACCATTGTGAACTCTACTTTTCCACTGAATATCTCTATGTTCTTAGCCCCTCTGCAGATACATACACGCTGACGGCACATCCAAGGCAGCTCAGGCTTTTGTAGTCCTTAAGACAGCTGGTTTTGCTCCCAAGAACTTAAGCATTAAAGTCAGGCTTTATATTCCAAACTTGCAGAAAATGGCATCCTCATTTGCTGCTGTGGGGTTTGAAACTCATCTCTACATCAAATTTTGTGGGGTTTTGTCAAGATCAGACTCAAATAGGATCCTGCGTCTTCTCCAATTTTAAATTCTACAGCATTAGAAATCTACATAACAAGAAAAGAATTGATTGTAAGCAGTATTACGTTCACCTGAGGATGGTATCACCTGTGATTCTGAAACCTTCGTAAACACAGCAGTACTCCAATGTGTCACATCATATCACTGTTCTGATGCCACACTTCAGTGGAAATAAGAGAGAAAATGCAGTGTATCATGACATATTTAAGTTCTCTGGTACTAGGACACCATAACAAGCTATATACAAAGACAGCAAGGTATTTGTCAAAAGAGACCTGGCATTACATCTTGAACCAGCCAAGAAACTAAACTAGTTCTTCACAAATACAAACTGGTCACAGGTTAAGGACCAGAAAGATCAAGCTACCCAAGTGACAGACTATGAAAGAACTATACACAGGAATACTCCTACGGCTTACATCTAAATTTCTAACTTCCAAAGTCTAAGCATATTGTCTTTGCAAACTGTTCATAGACTTGGGAACACTCATTTCAGCTGAAACGACTTAGGTCAGAGAGTCAGGATTTGGCAATGTTTTAAGGATGAAAAAAAAAAAAAGCGATCTATGGTTTTGCCTTGGACTAATTGACTGGACTTCCTGAAGAGAAGGAGCAGAAAAAGGGCACCTCTGTTCAAGTCTGTCACAAAGCCAGCAATGGTGTTTACAGGAAACTTCAGATAGAGCCTAGTGGTATCCAGCCAAAAAAGCCTACAGCTGTGCAACACTGAGTCAAAGGGAGACTAACGGTGAAGAACAAGACTGGGATTTTGGGACGTAGCCCTGTGGCAACACATTTGTGAAGGGGATTTACTAACAGAACGGCAAATAACTTCTGCTCTCTGTGCCGTCAGACCATGTTTCCTATGACATGCTCACTGTGTGGAGAGAATAAACAGGAAAGTGATGACAGACAGCAATATGGTTCCCTCTAAAGAAGAGGAAAAACTAGGAGTGTATTAAGTGCTTTGACCTGCTCTCTCTGCTGCGTGCCACACACACCCTCAAGAAGAGGATAAAAAGAAAAACCTTTGCAGCTAGTGGTTTTAAAGGAATTCAAGTAACTTTGCTTATATGTGTAACTTTGCAGCTCGTTTTGCAGAATAAAACAAACGGCCTTAAGATAATGTTTCTAAAGGACTACCTTCTCATTAGGACAGTAGCTGACATGCTGGAGATGCTATAGGAATACGTACACAGTAAAGCAACTTACTTGTAAACAAAGTCAGTGACAGAGATCTGATGTTCTGATGCCCACTTCTAGCTTCACATTTTCTCTCTCTCCCTCCATAAAATCTCAACAGTAAGTCTCAAAGACATACTACTGAAGTATCGCCCTATATTTTTTTCATTAAATTGACCATTATCCACTGCCAAGATTGGGTGAATTAGTAAGAGAAAAGGAATTAACATGAGAGTTCAATTCCATAACACAGACACCTAGAATTCACGTACTGCAGCTATTTCATCTGCTGCATGATAGTGTTAGATTTTCAAT
>WEIS01094053.1:1350-11865 GCA_013389965.1 Todus mexicanus
ATTAAAAAAAAAAAAAAGTGACTTTTCTTTGTCTGACTTGACCTCAAATTGAGATTTATATTTTAAAAATTGGGCTTTATACTCCCTTGGAGGCTGCCTGAGCTATTTTAAGTACCATGTAAACCACACAGACATAACAGTGTTTCATCCAACACTGCAATATGAAAAAAATTGAAGCTTATTCCCACCATATATTGCTCACAAATGCCTCATTGTCCCTTTGACAAATGGTCTGTGGCAAATTGCTGAAATCATCTCTTGCAGCACTGCAGCTTACAAGATTCATGCCATTGAACACTCTCTCTCAAAGGCTAAAGTCTAGCCTCAAAATTCCAAATATTACAGCTTAATAAATTTTTAAAGACTGAGAGACCCTCTCCTGGGAACAGCTGTCAAACATCTTTTGAAAAGAAGAGACATAAACAGCCTCCACCCTTGAGTTTGAATGCCTTAGTCTGTGGAAAAAAAAAACAACAACCAAACAACACAGCAAAAAAACCCCACAAAAAACACAGCAAGAGGTGCTTTTCACCAGAAAAACCCCCACCAGAATATGCTTTTTGATGTTAAAATGATAAGTATTTTGATCTTCTATTGAAGACTACAGCAGGGATACTTATTTTAAATGTTAGGATCCTGTTTGTAATGAAAAAGCATAACTACAGATACCTTTTTGCTGATGTTTTTAAATATCCACTGCTTTTGTGAAACTGTCTTGGGATTGCATATACGTTTCTGTCACACACAGAGGCTTCCCCTGATATCTGCCCTCAGCTTCATCAGCCCAGCAGAACAACTGAGCTTCATCTGGGCTTTCCTTCCTGCCCTAAAGAAAGAACAAAGTTCACTGCAGTTCATGACACTTCAGATTTTATTTATTTCCTTCTAATCAAGCTACATCAGAGATTTTTCAGGAAATTTCAGTAATACTCTTTGTCACTGTATGGTTGGAAAGCTAATCCTCCCGTAGTCTCTTCTAGGAGGCAAAACTGACTCGTCTTTGATGACCCGAGGAAAGTCAATACAAGGCAGCATTTGCACAGACCACAGCTGAGGGATTTTACAGTCCTGCATCTCTGCACAGATGCATGGCACTGGTGGCATAAGCTCACACACAAGGTTGGGAGCTGGAATGATATCTAGCAACACACATCGTGTTCTGCCACCTCCGTGAAAGAAATAGAAGGTGGACGTATCTTTCAGGAGCAGTGCCGACAGTTGTCACCATTAAAGTTTATCAGTCAGAGCACAGATAGGCATCATTTAGTCCTAAACTATGAACAGGGTTCCTCTCCAGCCCCCAGCCCTGCATCTTTAATTATGAATTGGGTTTTATATTCACATCTAACCTATGCTAAATAAAGGTACCTCTTCTGTGGTGCCTGTCAAAGTTACTTTGAATGTGTTACTCACTAAATCTATTGCAACCACTTTCGATCTTGGAAGAGAAGAAGAATGGGAGTTATTTAATGAGAACTAATGGGAGATGTACTGCAACCTGAGCTCTGAGCATTCCCCACGCTTTCAGACATGCACTATGTGAGCACTGAGAGTTTGAAAACTTTCAACTTCCATCCTATGAATCAATACCATAACACTTAGTGGCAAAACTCCGAGTAATTAATGCTCAGCTGAAGTCGTAAACCAACGGGTTGTTTATGCTGTTTCAAATGCACCAGCAAGTCTCCATGTTCCAGCTACAAAGTGATACTTAGGGAATAATCAATTATTTCTACCAGGTTAGCAATGATTACTTATTTTGAGTACTAAGAGCAAAAAATAGTTCAAATTACTGCAATTTCAAATGCTTTTTCTATACATTATGACCAGAAGCACAGACCCCCTTCCTTCCACCCACACCATGCTAAGATTAGAAGAGTCAAAACTCTACTAACACACCTAAGGTCTCATTATATATTTCCTAACAAAAAGGTTCCCTGTGGCAGTTTTGCAGCACATTGTAGTCCAGTCTTTTGGGTCAGTACCCACAGAAATTAGGGAAGATCCTCTAGACAGCTTCCAGAATCCACTGGGTGAGAACCTCATCCTTGTCCTTCATTTCACAAAACTGGCAAGAGTGTATCCTATAGAAATTGTAAATGTTATCTGAAAAGCCTTCCCAGTCTGAACAAAATTAAGCCTGCAGGACTAAATGAACTGTTATTAACCCAACAATATTTGTGCTGCACAGATAATTTGGGCTTTGTTTGAACAACTACATTGCTCAGTGGCATTTCAGTTGCACTGGCAGAAGGAAAAATTCTTTTATTTTTGTTTTAAGCTTAAGTCCCTAATTTCAGCACACTCAAATGAAGTAATTGAGTGATCGTAAAAAACAAAAGCACAAGGAAGTGGGGCTTTGTGTTCATCAGAAATTCCCCTTAGTTGAGGCAAAAGCATACTATAATACAGAATAATAGCTGAGCTTTATACAGTACTGCTATTGATCAGTAAGCCAGGACAACTAACAGACCGAGTCTAAGTCTGATCTCTATTGCCTCTCGAAGGAAGTCATTGCTTTATATCAGCTGCTGTATGCATATCAGTGTCTTCACAGTATCACAGTACACCAGGTTGGAAGGGACCTCAGGGATCATCTAGTCCAACCTTTTAAGGTAAAGAATACAGTTTAAATAAGCTGACACAACACCCTGTCAAGCTGAGCCTTAAAATTGTCAAAAGACGAGCAATCCACCACTTCCCTTCGAAGACTATTCCACTATTTAATAGCTCTCACCGTGAAAAACTTTCCTCTGCGGTTTAATCAGAATTTCCCCTGGAGAAACTTGTACCCATTCCCCCTTGTCTTTTCTAAGTGACTCCTTACAAAAAGGGAGTTTCCATCCCCTTGGTAGCCACCAAGCAACATGGCAATAAGGTCCCTCCTAAGCCTTCTCTTCTCAAGGCTGATCAAACCCAGTTCTTGATCTATTGCACACAATTTAGAGAGGGTTTTCACGTTTCCATAGCATGTAAGGCATTGCCAGCAGTCTGGCTATTTTCTTCAAGTCTGTTTATTTATGCCGTATTTGAAATCGCCAAGTTTAAATAACTTGACTTGGCCATATATAATTTCACGGAGTTTACGCAGGGCTAAAGCATAGATTTTTTTCTTTCCTTTGCACACAGGAAAAAAATCCATTAAATTTAAATTAGTATTACATAAATAATGTATATATATAAATATACTCTCAAATATACTCTCTAAAAATATTCTCTCTCTCCATATGCATAGATATTTAGACTCATACACACAAAAGACATCTAAGAGAATCAGCAAACATATCATTCCTGTTCTACAACACATGAAATCCTAAAGCTAGGATGAACTAACTGTCTGAATTGGTCCAAGCAGGCAAATGGTTACTATTTACAGTGTCCAGATGAAGAAGAGAAGACAACGGAAGTAAAAAAAAATCAGAACATCAAATAATACATAAAATTATCTACATGTAAAACTATAATATATTAGTTTATATTATTGGAAATTGTATAATAATTTAATGTATCTATGAGGAATAATGAAAACATTCCAGATCTATGTTTTGTGTTAAAACAACACTTTCTACAGTCTAAACTATTTTCCATAACTAGAATACCTGCCTCTAACATGCATCTGAAAAATACAGCAAAGAAAAAAGAAATTTGCTACTCCTGAAAATTCCATCTTTTTGAGACCATTACAAGAAATAAATTTCCAGATCTGTGATCGTGGCTGGAATAAGGCTTTATGAAGTTTATAGTTACATCATATTAAGCCAGTCACCATATATGAGGTCACTTTTGACGAGAAGAGGGCTTTAAAATGAAGGACTTCAGCAAATACTACTACATGAAAAGTCACTGCAGATACAGGTTAAATTGTGACTTGAAAACTCAGCCGTGCATTTAAGATATATGGGAGTAACTGAACGGTCAGGAAAATTCCTGTGGTGATCCAGTGAAACGTGCCTGCTGCAATGCAGCTTTGCCATATGGGTGCAGAGCACACACAGCTGGCTCAGCAACATCTGGCAGTTGGTGCCCTGCTGACCTCAGGAGCAAGCCCATGGGGCTTCCCAGCCCAGGCACACAGAACCAAACCATCACAGCAAGATGCTGGTGAGGGTTACACTGGGAATGTTGCGAGATGTCCTCTTCTCTTGTGTATTACACTGAGAAGTCTGACCTAAGCATGTGATAATGATGTCACGATGACATCAGTAGCACTGCAGCAGGTTAGTGTTTCTTTGGCTTTTCACTGAATTACAGGTGACACTTTTCTTTTTTACATTATAGTACTTGGAGCAATCTTTAATTTCATGTTCTCATACTCTGGCATATACAAAGACCTCAACAAAAATGGTTTAAGTATGGATCAGAAGGAGAGAGACAGAGGTAAATAGAGCTGAAGTTAAAAGATGGAGTAATTTTGTAATAATTCGGTTGGCGAGTTTAGGGGACACTTGTTAAAGTTCTGAAAGTGGCAGGTCTATGAATGGTACCAGCTTTTAAAAAAGCATTTAAAGCCTAAACGATCGCTGCCAAATACTCTCTATAAGTAATGGAGAAATGCCTCCCATTTAGGGGTAATTACTCATTTCCACCTCTTTCTAAATGCAGCGGCAGGAGGTGAAACATGAATTGTGCAGTGTTTCATTACATAAGGACACACTGGATCTTTTTTTGGAATGTAACCTGCCAAAAATCTAAAAGAATGTATCTTATTAATAAATGATGTTTTCTCAAAGGCACTTTGCATTTCATGGAATAGAGGACAACAGCTAGAAAGGGGAAGAAGAGTTCTCAAGCTGCAATGATGAATATGATGGTTGCCTTCCTGACAGATCTGAGTTGTTCTGCAGCCCCATGGCACACAGATTGAACTTTAGAGCTGTATATTATGTACTCTGAACCTCGAAGGGGATAGAGACTTCACTGCTGACATCTGCTGATGACCAGGGAGAGGCTCCTGAGTCCTGGAGTATTGAGAAATTTGCTGAATCCTAGAAAGATGTCCCAAAGGAACACTACCATTCCTTAGTGGGCAATCATGCCTAAATCGCAGAAATTGCAATGACATTTAGTCTGTTAAAAGTGCTTTTGTTAGGCTACATTCATGCTTTGAAGTTATGGGTGCATAGGATATTATTATTCATGCTCCATAACGAATGTACAAGATAAGTGTGGCTACTAGGGCTTGTGACAGCTTAGCTGGTTCTCACACTCTGTAATTCATACGTAAAACTCTCTAGTTCATGTAAAACTTGGATTCCAGAGGCAGAGCTCTGCCCTTCTAGACTATCAGCCCTAAACTCCAGAGGAGAAACCTCCACACTTTACCATAACAAATAGCTGGGAATAAGAATCTGAGCAGAAATGTGATCTAATCGTTGCAGCAGGAACGCAATGAAGCAGGACATTTATGATGGAATTACTGTGCTGCTGAAAGCGCCAGGGATAAACAGGAGCTCTGTGCAGTGTCACAAGAAGGTTAAAAAAGGAAATGCGATTTCTGTAAACCTGGGGATTCAAATACTACATCAGCATAGCCAATAGGAGAATGATTTCACATACGAGAAATCAGAAAGGCTGCTTATTACAGAGCGTTAGTCACAGAGTCTTCAGACGTAATTGCATGAAGTGTGTAGGAAAGCTGAAAGTCTAATAGCTATATAGAGGGTCATTTCCTGCTTATGGAAAAAGGGCAGGACTCAAGACAATACAAATCAATTCATTAAAAACTCGAGTAACCATCATGAAAATTGCCTTTTGTTCCAACAGCTAAGTGTGCAGTAAGCTGTATGAGATGGACACAAATGTAGCAGTCTTGAAAATGGAAAAGCTGTAGGGCTTTAATGACATGACCACACTGACACAACCTATACCCAGCATGTCCAGGGGACGGGTAATTCCCAGCAGAGCCACAGCCAGTGACGTCTGAGTGATTGAATAACAATGCTTTGGGCAAAGGGAGAGGAAGGAAAAAGGCTCTGGATCACCTTGGTCTAAGCTGGGATCCTGACCGCTGTTTCCTCCATCCCCAGAGCTGAGCACTGCAAAGATTACCCTCACGAGCAAGTCAGAGTCCAGGTATGGAAGCAGCTGTGACAAGAGCCCTGGTGATATGGGACTTGTCATGCGACACAGAGACTGATGGGGCAGGCATCATGGAGAGCAGCTTTGACAGGACACTCTGATGAGAGTCTGCCAGAATGACAGCATTTCTCTTAAATAAAAATCTATCCTGTTAACCCTGGACTCCCTGGACTGCGAGCAGGCATCCCCTGAGCCCAGCTCAGGGTCAGGGAGTGCCAAGGAGAGCCTCTAGCCAACATTATTTATGGGTTGTTTATTTAAGTAGGAAGCTTTCAGAACCAAATCTGGTCCTTTTCCCCAGCAAAGACATTTCTCAGTTGAAGGGTTTTTAAGTTGCAGGATTATAATTTGTCAGGTACCCTAAGTGAATGACAGCTGTTGCTTAAATTCTCACAAAGCCCGCTGTGAATTGTGGTCAGCTGGATATTGCAGTTTATTCTGCAACTCTGATGGAGAAGGAAAGGAAGGATCAGGGATAATTCCAATAATATAATGTCTGCCACAATGGGAGGCATACAGCACAATCCATCTCTTGCTATTGGATTCCTGATAAATAAAATGAGGGTGGTTATTTTTAATTTAGTATTGCAACATATAGGTTGTAGGCACACAGAGGCTTCAATGCTTAAAGAATATTCACAACATCATTTACCTGTAAGATTTGTGTACTGCAAGACCTTGTTTTAGAAAGCCACACAAAATCACTCTCAATTTTAGCCCTACATTAAAACATTGCACTAGTCTAGAGCACAAATACTTAAGGATATTAACTAATCAGTGCTGCAACTGTTTTGGAAAAAGGAATGATGCAATTTAAAGCCATAACAAAATAAGAATTCTACTTGTATCTTATGAAATCTCTCAACAGCAGCTGTCTCAACATTAACTGAAAATATGCATGGTAGTCTCCTCTCTTCTTCATATTTTATACCCCTACTTATCTTTTTATCTTGTGTTGCTGCAAGCAAGTCCTGCCTATTCTAAAGTTAACTGCCTTACCTTTCCAGGTCAATCACCAAAACTGCTATAGATTTAAGTTCATTAATGAACTGCCTTTCAATCTACATATTTTTTTATTTTCTTAGCTTATTTTCTTCCAGTCAGTTTTTGGGCAGATGTTTTTGTCCCAGTGAAACCCCTCAGTTAGCATAATGCAGTCCAAGGGACCAGGAACAAATCAGGTTCTCACGATCTTCAACAAATTCTCCTGCATCATTCTAAAGCCTTGGCGAAAACATTGGGGTTTTTTTCTGTCCTGTATAACTGGTTAGGGATACAACCTTACGCTCACTTGTGAATTTCTTGAAGAAATGAAATAGCACTCCCTATTAACTTCCTGAAAAATAATTTGATGTCAAGGGATTTCTTATGCTTGATTTTGCCTATCTTATTACAGAAGTTTACTGTATCACTACACTGACAGGGGAGAAAAACAAACCATTCCCCCCCAAACCCTGGAGTATTTTTAGGAGATCTAGAAAGCCATGTCACACATGAAAAAACAATCTTGCAGTAATATTTAATTGCCTACATTCTGTCTTGCTGCTGTCATGGGTTAGGCTGCATCAATATTATTCAGGGTAGAATTTGGCCCGTTATATTTAACTTGTCTACTTCTTGTTTTATATTTTATTTTCAAAAATTATATATTTCAAAAATATTATATTCAAAAATATAAATATTATATATTTCAAAAATTATTTATATTTTATTTTCAAAAATTCTCAGCTCCAAATACTTGATAACAGCACATTTCAGAAATTAGGAAGAAAAAAGACACAAAACTAGTTACTAACATTGTAGTGAGTGATTCAATAGTACTAGAATATCCCAAGGGTAGATATGAATAAACAATTCATGAAGAGCTGGTAAATTACATTTCAGCTTCTGTTTATTGCAAAACTAGATACTAGTCAAATACTTAGCTCTATCAAATAAAGATAGTCCATTGGGCTTAGAATAAAGAGCATTTCTTAAGAGTTTTCCTCCTATATTTGCTTTGTGCAGGATAGGTATAGGTTTTTAAGCAGTCTCAAACACAAACAGATTATATTATATCAGACAAGGTCAAAAAGGAAATCTGATGACCTGCAGCAAGCTGGGTTAGTCCTTAATTCTTTCATAGTGTACACAAAAAAAAAAATAATGAACTTAAAAGAATATGCCTATCAGTTTTTAAGATAACATGAAAACCAAATACAATTTAGAATATCTTCATGGTACATTTAGAAGCATTTGTAACATTAGAGGCCTAGTGCATGAGTTAGCAGCATGCAATTCTTCTCCAGCAATTCATGTTCATCCTATAACCCTAAATAAAATTTACTTAACCCTTTGAAGCCAGTCTTTATAGCAAATAAATGCAGCAGAGAAGGTTACTAAATGCTATTCAATGAGAACTTGAGTCATAGAATAATTTAAGGTGGAAGGGACCTCTGCAGGCCTGTGGGAAAGATGACCTTTCAAAGCAGAGCCAACTTTGCAGTTGAATGGAGCTTTGAAGCTGGATCAGGTTGCTCAGGGCTTGATCTGGGCATGTTTTTCATACCTCTAAGGATGGAGATTATTAAACATCTCTGAGCTACTAGATTCCATGTGTAGCTATCCTCCTTATGAATACTTTTCCTAGTATCTATTCTGAACATCCCTTATTACAGCTTAAGCCTTGTTTCTTGTGGTGTTTACCAACAAAAAAGCCTCTACCATCCTGTGTCAGGTCACATCACTCATTTATGTAATGTCAGGACAGGACCACCTAGAAAACTGAGCGCTGTGGGATTTCTCTCTAACCGTATGGTGGTTGTGAAAAATCCCTTCAATTGGAAAAATACGAAATCTCCTGCTACTGGGTCAGACTGCAAGATTCACCTGCTTGTTGTTGAGGAATATTCTCCAGTGAAATCTTGCTCCTTTCAGCAGGGAGCTGTGAACATTAGGAGAAGAAAAAGTGCAGCAGAAAGGTCACAAGAAAGAGAAAACCCTAATACGCTGCAGCCTTTACCAGCGTAAACAGAAGAATCACTTTCATTATTATAGTGTGTATATAGTAAGAGTAGTGTGATAAAGACCTACTTGCTGCGTAATGCATCCAAAAACCTCATTGTAAACCTGGGATTTTTATTTATATACATGTATTTAGAAGCCTCATTTATTCTGTAGAATTGTGGTTTGAGAAAGTCATCAGGATTAGCCTGAAATCCATTGTTAATGGCCTTAAACATTATTTATGTCCAAAAATGACACATACAATCAATCTGCTACTTTATTCCTCAGCAGTAATGCTGGTGAATTGGTCTCTTCACCCTGAAGTTGGTTGCCCAGTTACTTCCACAGTGTCCAACAAAATTTGGGTGTTTTCTACTGCTTTTACTTTTTGGATATAGTTCTGCATCAGTTGTGAGATTTGTTTGCGGAAAAGGCCCTATGACTGTTGAAATATCGGGACCATAAAAGCTGGATGGTCTTAGTATTTAGGCAAGTATTCTGATGGAAAACTAGCAAGCACCTTGCTAGCCTTCTCATGTTAGTAAGAATGTTCTTTGGGGCAGTTTAGCAGGAGAAAAGTTGGAGAGTAAATCAAACAAAACCCCTGCAAGCTGAAATGGCAAATAAGCTTCTGGGATGCTTAATCAAACCAGTGCAGCATTCACTCTTTTAGACCTGGGAAGGAAGGCAAGGTGGGCCCTGTGGGATTGTTAGTCAAGAACATTACCAAGAGAAACCTCATACTGTTAACTGTATCACAGCGCCATCTGAGGTACCCATAAATAACACCAAAGTGACAATCTCTATAACGAGATTCACAATCTTTCTCATCACAAACCCGCACGATTTTATTAATGTGAATTGATACTCCAGCTAGAGATGCCCTGACAGTCAGATATTAACTGAAGGCTGTAGGTAATTTTAACAATATTTTCCTGTTCAGATGTTACATTTGTTTCTACCTGCTACCATAGTTTATACTGACAGCATTAAAAATGGGTTACTGCACTATGGTATTTTACAAAGGTTCATGTCACTTCTTGTTACTTTATTTCAAGTTGCAACATGACAGAGCACAGGTTGATATAATGTAGTGTGGCCTCCAATATTAGAAAGGGTCAAACATTTTCTAAACAGTCATATTTACATTGCAATGGATATTAATGTAGCAATATTAAATGCTGTATCAAACTGTGACAGCACATTATTTTCCATCTCTATTAATTTATACAGCTCAGAAACGATAGGTTACATCAGTCAGTGCTCTGCACCAGAAAATGATTTCTGTAGTAGAGAGAAAGACTAAGGAGAAAAAAATGGATAAAAGTAAAAATAAAATAAACAACTGGTTTTCCTCCCTCAAAATGCACCAAAAAATGTTTACATTGGAAAATTCTAGGCCTGTAGATGTGCACAACCTTCTATGATCTTAATAGAATCATAGAATCATCA
>WEIS01094054.1:0-13337 GCA_013389965.1 Todus mexicanus
CCTTCAGCATCTCTGGGGCTTCCTCCTCTCGGCAATTCCAGCACTTTATCACTATCTAAAGGGTCTGCGGGGCAAGAGGCTGGGGCCAGACTCTGCTCAGGGGTGCCCAGCGCCAGGCCAAGGGGCAGCGGGCACCAACTGGAAGGCAGGAGGTTGCAGCTGAGCAGGAGGAGCAACTTGTTTGGGGGGAGGGGGTTGGAGCCTGGCCCAGGCTGCCCAGAGAGGTTGTGGAGTCTCCTTGTGTGCAGAGATTCCAAGCGCGCCTGGACACTGCGATGCTGGGCCCCCTGCTCGGGGGGACCCTGCTGGAGCAGGGGGGTGGCACCAGAGCAGCTCCAGAGGGCCCTGCCAGCCCTCACTATGCTGGGATTCTGAGATCCCCCTGCTCCAGCAGCAGATGGGTCTGTATTTTCCAGAGCTGCTAACAGACAGTAGCACAAGTCAGCTCTTGGCTCCTGCAGCCCCACTCCAGCTGGGCTCAGCCCAGGCAATGGTGGAGCTGCGGGAGCGTTGCTACCAGGGATGGAAACGCAGCCAGCAAAGAGTGACGTGAAGCAGCCAAGCTGTCAAAACCAAAATCCCTCTTTTAAAACAAGCCGCTCTCTGAAGCCGTCACACAGAACTACTTGAAAAATTAGAAACAAAAAAGGAGCAACCCAAACCCCACACCAACTAAGATGGCAGATACGATGTCAGCAGCTGATCCCTCAGGTCCTTTCCAACTAAATTAGTGGCTGATTCTGCACAGGACTGAAGGTTTAGGCAGCAGCCTCATCAGCCCAAACTTCTTTGAGAGAGCATCAAATCACCACAGCTCGCTGACAACCCACCAATATTTGCATAGCTGCGTGGAGCTGAAATCAAGAGAAGACCAAAAAAGGGATGATTATGCGAGGAACCCATCTGCGCTCCAGCCCGAGGCACTGCACAGGTTCTCACACGTAACTGTCTCGTACGTTCACGTTCAGAATAGGTAAGACAACTCCGTAGTTGTAATACTGATGCAGAAGCCGCCTGCTTTGCAATTCAGCTTCTCTCTTACCGAGGTGGAGAATTCTACCAGCTGACTTTAAATGGTGCTTCAAAAAGCTGAACAAGTTGTTCGGCTGTGTTGAACAAAAATACGTTCATATGTATACATATGTGTGTGTATAAACACACACACTCCGCTTCAGGTTGGCCTAGCAGCCCGGTATCAATACCACTCAAATGTCCACTTCCCAAAACACTCATGGAATAAACCAACACACAAAACAAACATTTCCCACGTGTCCGAGGACAGGCACCGCGTAGGAGAATGGCTGAACTCCTCAGAATGTCTGTTTACTATCTAACCAACGTCTGGAAAAGTGTTCTTGGATAACAGGGCTGTGTCGGATGTCCCTCAGAAACAGCAAGGAACACCTCGAGATGTTACACAACACGTCCTCATCACCAGACACCTAAAATACGACTTAAAAGAGACTGGTTAAGGGAAAAAGAGATATAAAATCTAAGCCAGAGTTACCTCCTTAAGTCATTCTACTAAGATCCATTTCTTTCAAGCGCTAATCAGCACAGAACCCTGCGATACTCACCACATCTTTCCTGTAGAGCACTTCCAGGATGTTGCTCAGCAGCTGGCAGCAAGCCTCCAAATCTTCTTGTCTTTCCAAGTGATATTTCAGCTGGTCCGTCATTGTTGGCAGCAAGATCTCCCTGCAGTCTGCACACAAACCGTGAGGTTACATACACAGCTTGAAACAACTTCCTCGCGCTGCCTCAACAGCCCAGGCTGCTACAGAGCTGACGTAAGATTAAAACAACCAGGAAAAAGAAGATAACGCCCAGATTTCCAGTTACCCACTTTGCAGCCAAACCCAGAAAAACATGGAAAAGTTGTACGCGAAGTGAAAATGAAACCACGAGGTTAAAAATGCTTGGAGAAGCTCTACCCTCCTACCATAGAATCACAGAATGTTTGGGGTTGGAAGGGACCTCAAGAGGTCTTCGAGTCCAACCCCCTGTGCTGAAGCAGGATCACCCAGGGCAGGCCACCCAGGAACGCATCCAGGTGGGTTTGGAAAGTCTCCCGAGAAGGAGACTCCCCAACCTCCCCGGGCAGCCTGTTCCACCCTCACAATGTAGAAGTTCCTCCTCGTTTTGAGCTGCAACTTCCTATGTTCAACCTCCAGTTCAGCAAAGTCCTTTAGTGGCCTCACTGATGTTCACCGTCCCTGCTTACAAACTAGGGTGTCCTGGTTTGAGTGAGAACAGCGCTAATTCTGGTCCAGGGTTTTACTTTTCAGCTCCGTCTCTTCTAAGTCACTGCACTTTCTGAAGCGACTGGCAGGTTTTCACAGCGTTGGCTTCTAGCAGTGGCAACACTCCACGTTTGGAGTCACTACCAAGGGCTGACATAAAGAAAGGCTCTTGCTGATACCTGCTGCTGCGCAGACCAAGGTCGCTGCTCAATCTTGTACCCCAGGTTGGGGTGCAGCTGTGGGGAGGAGCGGCCAGGACAGCGACCCTCAACTGCGCAACCAGGGACTCCATTCCAGGTACAACACATTCGGCCTTACAGGAGGAGCACCTCCATGAACTCGTCCCTTCAGCAAGATCCGCAGCACAAAGGCTGGAATCTCGCCCTCCCGAACTGCGCAATGGGGAAAAGTCAAGTCACCCAATGCAAGAGATAATCAAGAAAGCCAATCCGATGATGCAGAAGAGAGAGCACTCCATCTCAACAAGATGCTAGAGAGGGATATCAACAACAGCAGCCTCAGCCTGGCACACGGAGGATGAGAAATAGCAGGGCACGAGCGCACCCAACTTGTAGCAGTTCAAGAGAAACGTTCTTCAGTCTCAAGTGACCCAGGTAAGGGAATGCTCACCAGCAATGCACAAGTGGGCTCTCCTTCAAGGAAAGGACTTTGAAGAGGTAGTTTCTGCAACACAGTTTTTTCTATCCAAGCGCTTCTTGGTGACTGAACCCCCCTCCAACTTGGAGAACAATCACGGCGCGTTCCATCAGCTGACCGAGAAATGGATTATAAAAGCTCCAAATTTTAATAACGGAGAAACACCTTCACCGTTAAGTTGCCGTTATTTGTTTACAACTGTATTATCCTAAATCTATACAGATATTAACAGCAAAAGGAGGTGGAGATTTCGGGGAGGGGAAAAAAAAGGGCTAAATGGAACAGACCTCAGTGCAAGTGCTTATTTACCAGGATGCTCATTAAAGGATCTAAAGCTACTTAGATGAAAATGAAGTCTCCAAACTGCCCTAATATGGTAGAAAGTTATATATGTGCATTTGAAGTATTTGTTTGCTGACAAATACTTGAAATGCATAACTCTAGCTAAAAAAACCACTCAAAACAACCACACAAAAAACCAACACAGATTCCTCTTGAAAAGAAAAAAAGAAATGAGTGAAGATCCAGCCTTTACACAGAGGAGGTTTTCCTGGTACTGAGCCACCACGTATTTTCTATAATCGCCATTTTATATTTGCTTTAAACTCCTCCTCTGAACTGCTCCAGCCCTTGACCACTCCATCCTACCTCCAAAACCCTTCCTTTCCTTGCTTAAGTACTCCGACTGTTCTTGCATGACAGAAAGCACCAGATGGATGAAAGAAAATTAATTGTATGGCAAATTAATTACTTATTTTCAATACATATTTCAACCCAACGAATGGCCTGGTTCCGCTCGGCCTGTGTGCTCCAGAGATGCTTTGTGATTGCAGCCTCGTGCCTCTGCTTTGGGGAAACCTCAGCCTATGTCGTTACCTTACATTTTAGTTAATGTGGAGCTAAAAAAAAGGTGAGATTAAGGAAAACAACAGGAAACTGTGGTGTAACACCCTCCTTTCTCCAAATAGACAGGAGAAAAAGGAACCCAACGGCCAGCTGCGGAGCATTCCAGCAAAGACCTACAGACGCCCCTTTGTGAAGCTGTTGAGGTGACTCAATCTTTAATAATTTCCAAAGGCCTCTAATTAGAGGTCTGAAAACGTTTCATGTCCCCGTTCAGCCCCACTAGTAGAGAACGGTCAAGGATCAATTTAATATCTGCAAGCATGCATGAGGCGAAAATTGCAGCGGTGTCACCTTGGAGTTGGGCTGTCTAGAGAACGCTCTGATCAATAGGGAAGGTATTCAAGTTGAATTTCTGAGGAAGGAAAAACTAATTGATTTGTCATAGCGCTTCATTTGGAATCACACAACCTAGACAAAAGACTAAGCTCCCTTGGGTAGACTTGACGACGTTCCTCAGCTCCCACCTCACAGGCTTCTCCGCCTTCCTCAGCGCCAGCTTGTGAACATCTGCTGCTTGGTTTGTGGCTGCTGCAGGTTATCGTCACGGGAGGATAAAACAAAGCATCAAGGTGTGCTGGGGACTTTGATAGGAAGATCCGAATCCTTCCCAGGTTGTTAAAAACGTACAAACAAGCCCATAAATCACGACGAACAAAAAACCCAAACACTCCCACACCCCAGAGAACCCGGCAAACACCGACACTGCGAAACCTTCCTAAAGATTTACCCGGTCCTCAAACTGCCAGTGGAACTTTTATGCTAAGGAAGAAAAACAGAGAGAGCTTACTTTGAAGCAGGTAAAAAGGAATAAATATTGCCAATGGGACAGAGGAAAGCAAGAGGTCCTGCACCTGGGGCAGAGCAATCCTTGGTATCAGCACAGGCTGGGGATAACGGGATGGAGAGCAGCCCCGTGGAGAAGGACTTGGAGGTGTTGGGGGATGAAAAGCTGGACATGAAACAGCATCATGGACTCGCAGCCCAGCAGCCTCTGGTCCCCTGGGCTGATCCCCNCGATGTGTTCACGGCCAGGCTGGACAGGGCTCTGAGCAACCTGCTCTAGCAGGAGGTGTCCCTGCTCATGGCAGGGGGTTGGAACTGGATGATCTTTAAGGTCCCTTCGAACCCAAACCCTTCTATTATTTCCTGACTATGTCTAAAATGAAGAGAGTACTTCACAGCACTCAGCATCTTGCAGGTAACAAACTCATATTTACACACCGGATCCAGTAAAGCCCATTCTGTAGATGGGTATCTTTGCCTCACTAGTTTCTAATCACGCAGCAGATCCCAGCTTGACTTCGACCTGAAGCAGGAACTGAAACACTTCTGTTGTTTTACAGTTTTTCAGTTACCTCTGTTGAAATACAAGAGCCAGAAAGGCACCACAATCCAGACGGAACCCACCATCACACACAAGTACCTTCACACATTTTTAAACAAATCACTCTAACAAGGAGATAAGATTTTAAGTGCATCCTTTGCTGCTATAAAGTCTTTCGAAAACCACCGGGTTGATGAACTGGATCTTGATTACTTGGAAGTACAGAAGAGGAAAGGTTAACCTTTCATCAGCCCGCCTGCCACAAACACCTCCCGGCCCTGATTAATGGGCAACCTTGATAAATCTATACTCTCTAACATTCGTCTCCTGCTCAAAAGGCAGCTCTGAAGGTAGCTCCTGAGTATGATGCACAATGATTACAGACAACGATAATTCGACATCTGTTCTCTACCACGCAAGTCCAACCCATGATGATTAATGTCACAGCGATGTGCAGCGAGAATAAAATATTAATCTTTATAAAAGGATGCTCAGGAGGCATTATCAACTTCGGAGCATCCAAGCAAAGACTTCAAACGCAACAGTGACACAGGAGCTACGCTGAAGTTAAATACACGCAATAAATTGTTGTCAATTTAAACCCGTTTCGTTTGGAGGGACACTGACAAATGCATTTCTTCATTTTACAGTTCGGTTAGTTCATGCGGCCAAAATAAAAAAGAAACCCCAGGCTCCCGCTACACAGCATGGAGACAACGATTGCTATTTTAGTCGTAATTGAACAATAAGAATTCTCCCAAACGCTACGCGCTAATATTTAATAGACTAACAATTTCCTAATGGAGAAACCACTCGATTTCCTCACTGTTTAAGCACACAGCAGCTACACAGCTCGCTTGGCAATTAGCTGGAAGTCATTCGTAAAGCAGAGCAACGAAGAATACAAATAGCTCCACGGGACAAAACAAATCAGATAAATCACTGTTTACATAAAACAAAAATTCTGACGTTTGCCAGGATAAGGCGCTTCATTTAACCGCCAACCCACAGCTACTGACACGCTAAGAAATGAAAACCTGCGTGAGGTTAATATAAGACTACTCCACGCTCATTTTTAAGTTCGTATTTCGATTTGAACATCCTCTCACAGAAGGTTTGTACAACACCGAGTTGCTTCTGGTGCCCATCTAAAGAAGCGCTGCCTCTGTGTCGGGGTTTGAGGTGGGAGGATTTTTGGTGGGGAGAGGGACATGAGGGAAAGAAGAGATTCAGGGTTGGTTTCAATCAAAAGTTTGCTGCTTTATATAGATGAAAAGATTTCGTGTGCACTGTAAGAGATCTATATAAATTACTGCAGTAGGAGTAAGAACTGTTACTTATTTATACATGTGCTTACTTCTATATGGTCATACAGGGCAGGGGGTTGAAATGAGATGATCTTTAACATCCCTTCCAACCCAAACCATTCTGGGATTCCATGATTCTTATATAAGTCTCAAAATCAAGTAACTTGCTGAATAAGAATGTCAATCACTGACAATCTAAAACGCTCTACTGCGTGCAAAAAGCTGCGTCCCAGTTAGCAAAGATGAACACTGGGGTGTTCAAAGACCCTACAGAAGCACCCAGACCCTATGTAAAGGGGTCAGCAAGTCATACAAACTCCTCCAAAGCCCAGGCTGCCAATCTCCCTGTTCACAACTGTCCTTCTTCCTGCTGGAATCACGACGTGGGGAATCTATCCACACAATAATGAGGCAAATCACCCATAGAGCGTTTGGGAAAACATAGCAGTTTAGCTCCTGAAAAAGAGACCTCCTCAAGGTTGGACTTGATGATCCCAAGGGTCTTTTCCAACTGCAAAGATTCTATGATTCTACGATTCTGTAAGGGCTTCCTTCAAGACCATGACTGTGATCTAGTCCTTGGAAATAGCTGTGCTGAGCACTCCGAAGAACTTCAACGCCAAATGATCTTTTCTATGACCTTCCATGTGGTGTTTCCTCATATAAGAGAAGGCAAAAAACTAAACCAACATGTAACACAAGTCTGCTGTGGGAATAGAAGAGGAGCAATTGAGCATCACCACCTTAGGGATTAGCTTCCATGCTTGAGAAAAACCAAGATGGAACATTCTGATTTTCCAGAAGAAAACTCACATTTATTTGGCCAAAGCCATAATAGAATATTGATACAAACATGGAAAAAGGAAGGTCATCTAAGATGTGCAAAACAGGCCATGAACATGAGGAACATAACCCCTGAAAATAGACAGCAAGTTGTCTTCATGTTAGCCGGGAATCGACAGGAAAGCCTTTTGGTCTCCGTGGTATTTGGATATCTGTTGTTTCAAGGACAGAAACTAGAAGCATGAAGATCAAAGACTGGATGCCACACTTAGTGGCAGGGTTTAGCTGAGTGGTGGTGGTAGGTCATAGGCTGGACTCGATGATCCAAGAGGTGTTTTCCAGCCTTAATTATTCTATGATTCTATCTGATAAAGATCTAGTCTATATGGAGAGATGATTCCGTCTTGTTGGTCTCTGTAAATAACCACATGCTTGGAAAAATATGCTCCTTGAAGCCACTTCACTATTATTCCCCTCTTAAATCACAGAATCGTAGAATCATCAAGGTTGGAAACAACCTTGAAGATGATCAAGTCCAACTGCCTACTAAACATTATCGTAACCACTAAGCCATGTCCTCAAGCTCCATATGTACAAATACAAACACACACACACACTGGTTCCTATTGCTTTGACTGACGAGTTACATCCTGATTTTTCTTTTTCCCTTTGGTCCCAGGGCTCAATTATGAGCCACCGTCACGACAAAAGCACCAACACCTAAGGAACGTACATTGTTTTCCTGCCAGGGAGGAAGAAGGCTTACTGCAAGTAAGTACGAGTTCTGCAAAGAAGAACAGTTACCTTCGATTTCAGAAGGAAACATGAAAGGCACATGACAGAACCAGAAAAGGCAACAGGTTTTAAAACTCTTTTAGATCCTTTTTCAAAGGCATACAAACCACGACACCATCCTGCATTCGCATTCAAGGTCTCAAACTCTTCAGATTTCATGAGGACAACTGAACCATCCATCCCTTGACATCGTTGTTCATAGAATCATGAAATGGTTTGGGTTGGAAGGAACCTCTGAAGCTCATCTAGTCCAACCCCCCTGTAGGGAGCAGGGACATCCTCAACTAGAGCAGGTTGCTTCAAGCACAGTGCTTCAGCAAACTATTTTACACACTCACCCCTCTCACTCCAAAATCCTTCAAGCTTCATAAATTCATGTATTTCAAATTTTAATTCCTCTGGAGACAAATAAACCTTCCTTGACCTCCCAAAGCACAGAATTAGAGCATTTTCCTGCAACAGAAGTACAGTGATGAAACACTGTTTGATTTTCTGTACTCTTTACAGCTTTCCATCAATTCTGCCGTCCTGTATTGCATATTGCTTTTAGAAAAGAAAAATCTCATTCCTGCAATATGATACAGGATTAGTTGGATATTTATATGAAGGCATTGCCCATCAGTCAAAAATTATTGGATCAATGAGGAGGAGGAGAGGCAGTCGAACTACATTTTAGCAAATAGAACTCAAACCCACAGAGCAAGGGAAGAAATAATTATCTCAACTTAACAAAGGCTGTAGCTCGAGGTTTAATTCATTTTCAAGGGAATTTTAGTGGTTATGAAAGGTTCCCAGCACAGCTGGTTCTCCAGACAAAAACTTGAGAGTATTACCAGTGGAAGGAAAAGCTTTTAAAGGTAATTCCTTATTTATTGACACACGAAATGCATACGTGGATATGTGAGGTCACGTGAGGGCTCAGTATTGCTGCAGTAAAGCTGAACTGGAGCTGGGATGAATCATAGAATAATTAAGGCTGGAAAAGACCTCTTAGATCATCGAGTCCAGTCTATGACCTACCACCACCACTCAGGATGGGGTGGAAAAAGCATCCCGTGTGCTCCCACACGCCAAGCTGGGCAGCGTGAGCAGTGTGCGTGCCTTGAATCTCCTCTGCAGCTCCACTGAAGCACATTAGATTGAAGACATTCCTAACAGACAGTGACATGAAACCCCCTAGTTAGGAGCCTCCTGATAAGATCTGAAAGCCATTAAGGAGTGTTGTTCTGTCACAGAACCGGACTGAGCTCAGATTAATGACCCTGCTATTAAAACAGAGGCATTGAAATTTCTCAGGAGCTCGATAAGGTTGAACTGCACCAGTCCCCGCAACCCAAGCGACTGAGTTGGAGAGTTTGGTCTGAAAAAAACAAACCGGCCACATGCAATTTCTCCTTACACCTCTGAAAATGAAACAGGTTGAATAAGGGAAGACAACATGAGGTTGTAGTGAGGTGGGGTTGGTCTCTCCTCCCAGGTAAGAAGTGATAAGACGAGAGGAAACATCCTAAAATTGCACCAGAGAAGGTTTAGGTTGGACATCAGGAAAATCTTCACTGAAAGGGTTGTTAAGTCCTGGCCCAGGCTGCCCAGGGCAGAGGTGGAGTCCTCATCCCTGGAGATATTTAAAAGACAAAAAGATGAGGTGCTAAGGAACATGGTTTAGTGGTGGGATTGGCAGTGTTAAAGGTTGGACTTGATGATCTTTGAGGTCTTTTCCAACTGGAACTATTCTATGATTCTATTAATACAGTAAACACATGATGTGCCCCTTATAGCTTTCCCCAGAAGCACTTTTTATAGCTCAAATTTCTTGGTTTATCTGAGCTATCTCAATTTCCTCCTATCGAAGGAGGAAATGATACATTCATTATCCGTGTATAATACCTTAGATCACTGACTTCTGCCCCAAAGACCATGCAAACTAAAAGCAGCCAGGAGAAGAAAAAATTACCACACAGACAGCAAGCAGAAAACTAATGGAGAAAGGAGTAAAATTGCTGTGTGTATATATCTGAAAGAGAAACGGTGTCAGAGAGACTAGTACCATTTCACCCAAGCCCCAACACCAGCGACTCCATCTGCACTCCTCCTTTTAACCCAAGCAAACTCTGCACATTCAGAGTAAAACCGTTTGATGTGGCTCAGAAGGGTTGAATCATTTCAAAAGCTAAAATCAAGCTGAACTGCATTGGGAATTGCTGGTGCAGGACGTGGTGACACGGCTGGTAGACTCTGGTTTTCAAAGCTTCATTCTTTCTTCATCACCATCCATAACCGCGGGAAGTAAATTTACAACCTGTGTTACGCCTTGTTGCTCAAGTGGGACCGTAACTGTACTGAAGGTTTCCTTCTGGCAAAGCTCTACCTCTTTCTTCAAAGCTTCCGAGTCTCCAGGATCTCTGTCTTTCAGTCTTCAGTCTCATTAGACTTTGGGTTTTTCACCCACAGTTCAAGGTGTAAACTCGTATGTAACATGTACCAGGTAGACTCAGTATTACAGGTACTCATTAGAAATCCCAAAACTTGGGAGAATAACCTCAGACAAATCCTGTCTAAATAGGAAGCACCATCAAAATGGAAATCTTGTTCTCTTGAAACTCATTCTACATTGCTGCTTGTGCAAAATTAGAAAGACGACTTCAAGCAGGAAGAGCAGCAGTACTTAATTCCAAGTTGTCCGTCCCAGAGCCATGCAATACCCCACCAGAGGCAAACGAAAACAGTTTGGGGAAATTAAGGAACACAACAGGTTGCGGCATAGATGGTGTTGGCTTTATATTCCTTGAAAAATCAAAGCTACCAGGTGCAGCAAAAGTTACATAGCTGCAGTTAGACATTACCCATCTAGTAAAACACCTGCCAGCACAAAGCTAATCCACCAAGATGACTTTGGGAATTAGAACCAGAAAAGTTTGTTCTCTCAGCACTTGGCATCATGTGCACCCACAGTGTTTCTGACCTGCCAGAAGAATCCTTTCAAATTTCCTGTATCATTGAACCGTTATCTATTTGCTCCCTCATTAACTTCTCCTGACAGCACATAAACACTTAGGTTGGGTTAGTTTAACTCACGGGCATCTAAAAACGAATAAAACGTTCCACCTCAAATGAAGAAATTTGCAAGCCAAGTTCTTCGACTTCCCTTTTGCTGGCCCAACAACGTAAAAGGAGAAAAATCAGGAAGTTCCTATACAAGCCTACAAGGTTTATATGTTGTTCTACTTCAGCTTAAAAGGAGAGAATGACACTTCCATCAAAATTTCACCAAGCGTAAAAGATGATTTAACAGTTTTGGATAAAATTTATCCCAGTTAAAGTCATGACACAAGCCAGTAACACTGGGTGCTTAGTGTCCTTTTAAATTAAAAATTACAAGTTCTTGCTTTCACGCCTTTATGAACTACAACCCGCAAGTGTCAATTAGCATTTCCTCACTTACTTTAAATATTCTCGTCCTTCTAAAGGGACGACCTTAATTGGTTCCACCGCGTTCGGCAGCAAGGACAAGCCTCGCGCTAGCAGAGATGGGGAGACAGTGAATAACGCCACAATTTATGGGTTGCAAAGGTCCTGCTCACCGTGCTGCGTGAAGAGGTCGCTGTGAACGATTTCTATCAAGCAGTAGAGCTTCTGGATCGTTAGCCGGCTCACGGGAACGTTTAGGATGAATTCAGTGAAGAGTTTGCTACAAAGGGACAAGTAAAAATATATTAATCTCTCCCGCAAATAACTAAGAAACACCCAATAGCACAGAACAAGATAAATAACTACATACTTTTGGACAAGCAAATTTCTTTTTTTCACAGAAGAGTTAGGAATTTCAGAGTATCATAGAATGTTAGGGGTTGGAAGGGACCTCTAGAGATCAGCTAGTCCAACCCCACTGCCAAAGCCAGGAAACGTGAGTTGTCTTTAATATATGTCTAGGGTTTTTGTCTTTTCTTTTGCCCTCTCCTTTTTCACCTCAGTTTTAAACTTGTCCTGTGTTTCATTGAAGGCCCAGGGCAGGGGTGGAGTCCCCCTGATCCCTGGAGGGGTTTCCAAGCCATGGAGATGTGGTGCTGAGGGACACGGGGCAGTGGTGCCCTGGCAATGCTGGGGGAATGGGTGGACACCATGACCTTAAAGGTCTTCTCCAACCTAAATTATTCTGTGATTCTCTCAGCTGAGCTCCCACATAATACAAATATGTAAAAGACTTATCAATAACTCTGCATCGCTTCCCAAAATCTTGGGGTTTTTTAGTTTTCCCTATGAAGCCTTCACTTATAAGTCTTAATCAACGACAATTTAAATAGTCTAAGTGACAGAAAAACTGCAGTGTTCGGGCCAAAAAAGCCTAACTCTGGTATTTATTATTTGGTGTGTTTTCCCAGTACTTTTGCTAGCACATCCGAATTACAACTTAGCCCAGACAGCCTACGAAGATGTACTCCCCAGCTCCACAGGAAGCATTTGTGTACATGTAAAGAAGTTTACAGGCCAGGTAATGCCTGTTCCTCAGGCCTTTGGAATGTCAGATTATACTTATTTAATTCTATTTCTACTTTATCTTTCTTTTCCTCATTTTGACGTATCAGAAGATGGACATGAAAACCGTCAACAGATAGCACCGCTTGTGCAATCAAATGAGATAAAGGGTTTTTTTTCTATTTAGACAACTTGTAATAGTACCTTAAAAAGAAAAACTGATTATTTTTTCCTCTTTAATTTAGAAATTCTCCCAAAATACTAGTTTTTGTTTGGTTTCTCCACTTTTTCTTGTTCTGAAACATCACCCTATTACCCTAATTTACTAACAACGCTCCTGTGTTTACGAGCTACTGAAATGTCGATCCACTAACAGGGTTCACCGAACAAAATCAGAGTTATTATTCACATTAAAGTTACACTCAAAAGAGCAAAGCATCAAGCTTGCAGCTTAAGAATCTGGATGTCAGTTGCCTGATTTTTGCTGTATCATTCCATTGTTGGACTCAAGACCGCAAAGTTTGCCAAGGTATTTATCAAACCTTGATGTCACTTGCATTACTTTACAAACAGGTTTTTTGTGTAGTGCTAAAAATACCTGCTAAGGAAAAAAAAAGGTAATAAAACTGAAGTGCTAAAACATCTCAGGTGATCATATATAATATTTCCAGAGACAATGAAATGTTTTTATATATATATATATATACACACATAAGATGAAGATCTACATAGATTTCATACTACATTTTGTTAACTCTACTCACCTAAGCTCCTTTGGATCAAATACTAACTTCACATCATTGACAATAGCTGGCAAGTATTTAAGTGCTGCCCCCTATTAAAAAAAAA
>WEIS01094056.1:0-28049 GCA_013389965.1 Todus mexicanus
CCAGCAAAAAGTTGTTCAAGCACGTGGTTAATGATAGCTTTGAAGGACATGATGGGAAAATATGGGGAAAGCTGGAATTTTATTAGGGTTATAGACTCAAAAAGAGGAGATTGGAAATCAGCTGGATGGGTGGATAGAGGGTGCTTTAAAAATAATATAAACGCTATAAAATAAGCCACAGTTGCTTTGCTTTTTATAAGGCATCTTTATATGCACGGTAATGAAAAATCTTGCTTTAACTTGTTTGGGAAGCAGTAAAATCAGGTGTGAAATGGGTTTTGTGTTCTATGGAAGTCTGAGGTTCCGACAATTGACCTTCACTAAGACAAAATTAACGTGCAAAAGTTCACACAAAAAACACAGAGGAAAACCTGGACAAAAATAGGATTTCTCTCTGAAATATGAAGCCTAGGTTACAAATACCAGCTTTACCTTCAGCAGAAGGACCGGGACCCCCCAGATCAGAGCAATTTCTCCTACTACATTCTTCAAGGACACCCAATTGTTGCCATCACAGGCTTTTGCTTTTGACTAGTTATAATTGTCCAATGCAATACAGCTTTCCTTGTTGCCTCTGTTGAGTCTAAGCAGGGTGGAAGGGGGTGTGAGTAATGGTGACACCAACACCACAGTAGCCCTCATGAGGGTACTGCCAGAGTGTCATACAAATTAACTAACATCTGCTGATCGCGCAGAAGTGGCAGATACAATAGTTCAGAGAAGGTTGAAACAGCATATGGGGAAACTGAAATGAACGTAAGTGCTGGAGAAGCAGCAGTGGGATGAAAAGCAGCAGTTTAAAATGCAAAGTCACACACTTTGGGCCCATGAGGAGTTCTGGAATGGCTGGGGACATGACTTGGCAGGAGAAAGAGGTAGACATAGGGACTGATCACAGGATAAGGCTGCATTGTATAAGAGAAAGTATTTTCATTGGGCAAGAGTGAAGAATTTAATAGCCCTGTACTAGATTCATCTGGAATATTGACTGCCCTGCTGGTTATGCTTCTGCAAGAATCATGCACTCAAACTGGGTAAGATTCAGGAAAAACCTATGATTTATGATAAGGAAAGCCATGAAGAATCAGACAAAAGGCATATGCGGTGCAATAGCTTGTCTCTGATGGTGATCTAGAATAAAAGCTTAACAAGGAGTGTAAGATAGTATAAAGAATACGTAATAGTTCTGCAAAACTCTGTCAGTCTTCAGAAAATCTCAATTTGAAGACTTCCTGAGCAAGAGGTGCTCGCTTTGCATTTAATATCTTCAGATGACTTTTTCCTCTACTGGATTTCCTCCCATACCTGATTTTGCTCACTTTCCTTGCAGTTTTCTTTCTGAACCAACGCGAACTTTCAGCATCAGCCACAAGATGTGGGAAAACCATCACCTTTTGCTTCTTCACAAATGAGCTGTTGTTATTTCCTCTAATGTCACTAGTTCTTGTTTCTAAAAGACAATGAACAATCATTCTCTGTTCATTACCTTCTCCCTAGAAGTGATATGGAAAATGGAAGTGCCTGTCTTGGATCAAGAAAGCTTGGCTTGTTAATTTTAAACCAATTAAGGATGAGAGAACATGACTGCAGGGGTCCGAAATGCCCCAAAATGGTGACCCGCAGGTAAGGGTCCCTAAACGCCCCAAAATGGTGACCTATGATCTATAAATGGGCACCTGTCTGCACACCAGGGAAGAGCAAGAGTGGTTTCAGCTAAAGAAAAACTTTGCCCAGAGGACAAAAGAATATTGAGAATGAAAAATTTTTAGTTGAGAAGTACAATAAAGTTTTTAGCCATGAGGATAGTGAGTCTCTGGGATAGTCCTCTGGTCATGGACTGGCTTTAGCTGAGCTATAATTGTACAAATAGATCTATTACATTGGAAGAAAACAGCCTCACTTTTTTCTAGGAGCTGTGTTACATTTGCACAAATGGAAATGGCTTGGCTAGCATCACTTCAGGTTGCCTTTGAATCTCGTCTGTATCGTCATGACTCATTTATAAGAGAATCAAGTGTGGCCTTCTACTCATGTCTGCAACAGGTACTTGAATGAATGAATGACCCAGCTGCTTTGATCACCTGGGCACCTCCCTCCTTGCGGGGGCTGGAGAGAATCCTGAATGTTTTAAAGATGGAGCATACAATTAATTAATGAAAAAAAGTCAAATAGCAGAGGATCTCACTTAGTGAGTTGGGAAGGGTTTTCCCATTCCCTGTCCTATTCTGGGGAATGAAAAAGTAGTTGTAAGTACCCACTCAATTCCTGTCACTGCAGGACTGTAATTTAACACTGTATCTCTCCCCACAAAGTCTTTAGCTCTAAAACCTTCTCTGATGGAGTTTTGTTCCAACACTTCCCCCAGAGGACTCTGCTCTCCTGTCTAATAAATTTCACAGTTAGGAGGTTTTCTTTGATGCTTTGTCACTCATATCCATACAAGAATGGATAAGGAGCTGGCTTCAGACGTCAGAGCTGAAGGGTACTTACATACATGGGAACAGGCCCGAAAGGAGTGAGATGCAGGACTGCAGCAAATATCATCAACACGGTTACCTTTGCTCACCTTACATAGCAGAGATCTAGCAAGAAATGTGAAGGTGTGAATTTCAGCACTCATGAAAATGCCAGATTTACAGCCTGAAATAGCAAAGTCGTCTTCCTCTTCACAAAACAAATATAGCAGGATGTCCACTGTGAGAGTTTTCTCACAAGTAGGCGTCAGCTGGAGGGTGAAGAGTAGTGAACAGGTACCTGAAGTGAGGGAGAAGTGGTCTTTCATCCTCTGACCTACGGAAATTGAAGCAGTCGCCAGTTTATTGCGCTGTTGACATTTGACACGGATCAAATGAAAACACTTGGTTGTTATCGATACGGGTTCACTTTAACATGGCGATGGAAGATTTCCTTTCCCATTACCAGTCACCGAAATCACCCTGTCACCTGTCACCGGCTCTAAAAACAATGTCATGGAAGGTGATTTGGGCTGAGATGTCATCTATAAAGTATTTATTATAATGAGATATATGGGTTTCAGTCACTTAGTGCATCTTGCGGTAGCTGCTAGATGGGTTAAAGACCAAATTACTCAATGCTAATGGCACACACAGTTCCTGCACAGTATTTTTATTGCTAATTACTTGGTGGCATTATATTCACATAAAATAAGACCAATATGGACATGGCTTTTTGGGCAGCCAGTTTGGACCTCTCCTGTATAGCTCTTTTTCTTGTCAGCAAGAGGTGAATCGCTAGTTGAAGCAAGATCCAAACTGAAACTGGTGTGTTTAATTACCCTTGAAAAATGGAAAGGTCACAATAGGACAGGACTGATAAAGTCGATTCAGCCTCTGGGCAGAGCCCAAACTTCAGTCTTGTCATTTCCTTGTTTCTCCTTTTGGAGGACTCTACCCTTAAGTGTAGTTGTAACAAGATATTCACACTGCACATTTCTGTAGTTATTTTTGTCTTTTTCTCCTCTCCTTTTTTCTCTCCTTCTTTCCCTCTTCCACTGTTCCCTCTTTGTTCCTCTCTCTCTCTCTCCTCCCTCCTCCCCTCTCTTGCTCTCACTTTTATTCTTTCATGTGAGAACTTAGAATTTTCCTTTTCCTTTCCTGTTCTCTTTCCCACCCATTCTCTACTATTTCCACTATTTTTCTTACAAGTCCAGTGTCAGGGTCCAGAGCAGGCTGGCTGCTCTTTGAGGCTGGGAGCCACAAGAGCTCTCCTGGAGCATCAGAGCAGGACTTCACAGCCAGGGCCCATCCCATCACCACCCCTCAGCCAGGAGCAGGACAGGGAAAAGCCCCAGCCCTGAGCACCAAGCACCTCCCTCGGGATGAGAAGAGGCCAAATCCAGGCTGGGACATGAGCCTGTGGGTGAAGGGTCAGAATCAGGCACAGTGAGAGCATCCAAGATGAGACATAGCCTGAGCTGGCCAGAAAGGGCCATGGGCTGGTGGTGAACTGAGCGTCCAGATCCAACAGCCAGATGTCCAAATGTGGGAGGGAGCTCTTATAGCCCTGAAAGATATTTATCACACAGATACTATATACAGACACACGTATGTACAATCTATACACCGTAACACTTTGTGTATGCATATCCGGTGCACAAATAAACACACAGAGAGACTCACATTGATAGAATCAATGCAAATCTCTCTCAGCAACACTCAAGTTTAGCTGATCATTAATCACAAACATCTGACATCTTTTTATCACCAGTCAAGGATGCTGAGTCTCCTTTATAGCAACCAATACACTGGGATCGCCTCACAAAGCCTTTTATTCCAAAGATCTGACAGGACAATAACTGTGATTCTGACCAGTGTATGATGCTTTTGGTAATGCAGGTGTAAGACAGCTTGTGTTATATCTATAATTCATTTGCAGCTCAATCTCTTGGGGGAGGTGGGGGGGATCACGACAGCTGTTTAACAACCCACAGCTACAACAGAAAGTAAAGGGAGCTACAGTGCAGCCAAAACATCACGTGAAGGTTGTGCTCACTGGGCCAGGTCATCTGGACTAACGTCCCTGTTTTTGTGAGAAGTGTAGGGAGGTTTTTGATGACTACAGCATCGTTGACTTTACAGCTCAGTCAGAAATACAGTAGTCATAATAACATATTTTAGTGATGCTATTCTTACAACTACACACTTTTAAGGAGGTAGAAAAGGATAAGTTAGTGTAGGGAAGTAAAAGCAGCTATTAGAGCAACAGAGATACCTGGAAAAAACAGACAGGTTTTCAAGCACAAAGGCCTTTTTGCAACTCTCAAACGGAGAAAAAGAGATGTGAAGCTAAGTAGGGCAAGGTGTAATTGCTTAGAGTTTAACATTATCATGTTAATTGTTTGAGAGAAAAGGTGGCTGATGAAAGCAAGCTCCTATGGGACAGAGAGGGACAGGTTATTGCTGCCCTGGTAACTGTGGGGGCAGCAGGATGTGGTACACAGGGAAAATGCCAGTGCTGAACCATGTCCAGCAAGTAAATACAAAAGTACAGCTTGAGTTAAGAGATTTCTGCAACACATTGACCCAACTGCTCATTCCTCTGTGTCCTCCAATTCCCACAGATACAGCCCTTTTGGATGACAGGCTCACTCAACTTTTTCTTCTTTCTTTTCTTTTTTTTTTTTTCAAATACTGATCTTTTCAGTCTTGCAGTTCATGAGCAGAGAGCAGAAAATGCCAGCTTTAACCTGCAAGGTATTGTGAAACTTCTACATGGAGTGAGGATTGCTGCATCTGTGGATACAGTCAACACATCATTCAATTTTTCTGTTGTCAGCAACACTGAAACCCACTCAAGGGAGCTGGGAAATCAATTGTACTGAGACTGAACTCCTTCAAACAAAATGAATTAAAAAAGAGAAAGATTCTAAGGATAAACTATAGCCCTTCTGACTATTCCAAGATTAGTTGCCCCCTCCCCTTAATCAAGACTGGCAAACATTCCTTAAAAATGACTCATGTTTTTGAGTGATAAATATTTCGAACGGATAGAAAAAGCTGCAGGGAAATTTTTCTCTGCATTCTTCCGTGCCAAAAAAAGAAAATTCATTGGAAAGTGGTGACAAAGGCCAGAATAGATTTAATAAAATGGAAAGGCCTGAGAAGCCAGCTTCTCAGTGGTGCCTTTGTGGAGCTATAATCAGAGCAGACTGTAGTTATCCAATAGGTCCCCTTTTCCTTTTGAATTTATCACTTTAAAACCAAACAAAAAACCACAAAGTGTTTTGAAGATGATATGGAACCAACACCATCATAGTTTTATGTAGCAGACTTCAGATGAAGAGTATATGGTCCTTTGAGTGGTAGATTATTTTCTCCAGTCTTCAGTAGACCCCAACCTAAGGCTACGTGTCTTTCTGAAAGACATGCTCAGGTTCATCAATGCCTATTTCCTGCTGCATCAGCCAGGTGTCCTCTTCTGGAAGAGTAGGGAGACCCAAATCAATGTTTCCTCCTCTGCTTCATGGCTGTGTGGGTGTATGACTGTGGCACGCAGAGAATTCAACAGCTCCTTAACGTGTGACTTGTTGGTGTGCTATTTTTTGGATACACATAGGCATATCCTTACATCATCCCTGGCCAAGATCAGGGAACTGGAGGATGGGGTTGTGGTTGTCAGGAAGATGCTACACCTCCCACAGCTATCCGTACAGAATAGGACATGCAGATAATGACTGCAGGTCTGGCGGATGATGAGTTCAACGTGAATCTGCAACACGTCCTTGCAGCAAAATCCAGCTGCGTAGAGAGCAAGAATGGAGCAGCAGGCCAAGGAAAATATTTATTCTCTTCTGTTTGGCACTTGCAAGACAGCACTGTGAATCCAGTATGGGTGCTGGCACAGGCAAAAAAAGACACTTGCGTACTGGAGTGAGTCTAGCAGATACATACCAAGTGGGTCAGCAGTTGGGGCATAGGACATGGCAGGATCGGCTGAGAGAAGTGGATTTGTTCAGCTGAGAAAGAAAAGCTATCTATGTAACATGAGGGTGTATAGTGTAGACACAGCCAGAAATTTCTTAATGATGCAGAGCAATAGAAGAAAAAGGAAACAAATTCTACCTTCAACACAAGAGATTCTCTCTCAGTGTAAGGATGGGGAAAAAAATCACTATGAGAGTGGTCAAATAGCGTCCCAAAAATATAGTGCAATTTCCATCCTTTTCTTCCTGGACTTTCTTTGAGCAGGAGGTTGTCCAGAGGTTGCTTCCAAACTGACTTTTTCTGCCATCTTCTCATACAAGTACACAGTGAAACTACTGAAGATCCAGTGGTGGACATCTTCCTAACTGCAATTTCTCCTGAATGTCCATGTTCTTGCCACATGATAGAAGAAGAAAGAATGGTGGACACAGGGCAGAGTGTACTTCCAGAAATCTTGTATCTGCAGCTTGCTCTCTGTGTATGTCCAGGGAGACCTTGAGAAAGTTGGGGGCTGAGAGGGAGTCATGGCATGGAGCCATTTGAACCAGGAGTTTGAAGTTTGGAGCTGGAATCCTTGTGGGGATTTCAGTCCGTCTGAAACTGAAATGAGTCCAAGACTCACCACAGGGAGGGGTTAAACTAACCCAGGCAAAACCAGACCTGGACACCCTCAAATGTGTTGAAATGATTCAGTGTGTTACTGAGAGTCAGCTGAATGGGCAGAGCTGACCCTGCTCTGCCCGCAGGGTAAACTGCTTTGACACTTACGGTGGTTTAGACTTACGTGTTTCACCTTTTGGTTGGTCAGGTCTGCACACAGTCAGTTACAGGAGTCTAGCTGACACACCATAATCCATTAAAGTCCTGTAAAGTAGATCATATGCGTCTATCCAAAGAGGGAGAAATTGAAACATATAAGCTCAGTGGTCTTCAACAGTCACAAAAGATATGGAGAAGAACAGGGAACAACACACAGCAAGTTTCTAAGCAGCTGCAGAAGTACCATGAGCTCCCAGATCTTGGATGTTGTATTTGTTGTGGGGTTTTTTGTCCTCACAGAGGAAGCAGTACAGCCAGAAAACAGAACATGTATGAACTAAGTGAAATAGCTTCCACGGGAGGAGAGATGACCTAGGCTTCAACCACCAGCTTAGAAAAGAGATGTTCACAAGGGGGTGAGAGAGAAGACAAATGGGGCTAGGTGGGCTAGATGGACCTTTGACCTTAGGCACTAGGTTTGTTTGTATGCTCTTATGGCCGCACCGTACATGGCTTTTCTCTGGATGCCTTCTGGTTCACAGCCATGAAACTTGAGAGCAGAATCAAGGGGTCTCTGCTTTGTGGTACTTGTCTGAGCTCTGCCTTGAGTCCTTTACATGTTTTCCACCTGCCTTTGCTTGACCCCAGCGAAACTGATGGCTCTCTGCCAACCTCTGTCAACAGCCTGTGCAAGGACAATATTTGCAAGACAAAATGACCGGCATAAGATTTCTCTGTAAAGAAGAAGAGGGTGCTTTATTAAAAGGTCTGTTCTGCACTGAAGAGGTTAATAAATATTCACTGAGACTCATCAATGTCAAGGCTAAAACCAAACAGGAAAAGAGCAATCTCTTTCTCTTTTGTAAAGGAACTTGTTGAAATAACTGCCTAAGTCTGCCCTCTGTTTACTAGAATGGCTTCGGAAATCTCTAAATCCATTTATCCTGAGGATTATCATCATCTGGTTTCCAGACAACATTCTCATTTCCTCCAGTGAGGTTTTCTGATACCTTAGGCCATTAGCTGTGGTATTGATCTTTCCTTAATACATGAGATTTCCTACAGCAAAGGCAGCTCTGCATCTCTAAAACCCCCAGCCAAACCTGTTTTATCTGAATAGCCAGAATAGCATTTTGTTAGAGACAAAATTTAACATTCTTTGGCTTTTGTTTATAGTAAATGTACCAGGGCAGGCTCTGAATACGTCCTCCATGGAACAGACTGAGCCTGTTATCAGCCACTTGGGGAAATTCTGTTCCAGAGACAAAAGCCTGTGACATGCCAGTCCTTTAGCTGCTAGTGCTATGGCTGGACCCTGGGGGAAGTGATAATGGGCAGCATTCAGGAGTGCAGCCTCTGAGATTTTACCTGACCCTTCCTATCCCCAAATCCGCCCTCTTGACAAATCCTGTGCAGTGTTCCACAGAAAATTAGTAACCAAATCCCTTATTATTCATCCTGCATCCCCTAAAGGGGCTAGTCAGGATGGTGCCTCTGTAATAGAAATGGGAGTAAGAAATCTTCAGCAAAGGTCTGATAAATCAGCACACCTTTATTCCTTGTTTCCCGATTTACAGTCCTGTTTCCCCTTCTGTCTTCCACTTGCTAGACAACGTTAGAAATCCACAGTTACTTCTCTATTTAGGGAAGATAATCCAGTAACTTTGGGAAGAGTGAGATGGAGGCACCCAGAAAAGGAGGACAGAGCATTTGGACCATCAGTGGCTTGGGTAAGTGAGAATCTATTGCTGCTTCTTCTGAACTAATCAGAGCTTTTGGAAAAGCTTAGGCTCCTAAGAAAATGTTTTCCCTGTAGCTGTAACCTCAGAGGCAGAGAACAAATGGATAGATTCATTAATCTTAACTACTGGGATAAACTTGTCTTCTTTTTTGTTGAGCCAGAATCTGCATATAAGCAAAGCTTGTGCCCCCCACCCTCAATACCATGACCTTCAGCAAGTCTTTCTTTACACTGAATGTGTCACCCAGCCTTATCTAGAGTGAATGGGAGGAGGAAAGTTCCTCCAAACATTTTTTTTTTTAAAAATTATTAAAAATGCCTATCATGGAATAGGAAAAAAATTGCTAGAATTTACTTTACTTTACTTGGACTTCTTTTGGTTCTTGAAGCATAATGTTCAGCAGTTACAAAGAAGTATGATATAAAATTTCTATACAAACATCAGAAGAGTCCTTCAAATGGATGAAAGTCTTCATTAACACCAAGGAGAAGTCATTAGGGCCAAAAAAATTCAAATTCAAGTGCCTTAAGTAAGAATAAGTATATACTTTATCAAATTTTCAGTATGCCTGAGCACCTGCAGATAACATTTAAGATGAGTTCATTACAGGATCCAAATATGGATTAAAAGATTAACTTTAGTCATTAAATTGTGCTTATGTAACTTACCAGGGCCACATGGCAATTTGCTGGATTTCTTTTTATACGTAGAATCACAAACCTTCTTAAATATGAGGCAGGATTCAGCAAAGGTTCCAGGTTTGTCTTCCTTGTTTGCCATGAACTGCTCCTTCTGGAAATACAATACAGAATGGAAAAAAAAAAACCAAACCAACATAAGACTTCTCATAGAATCATAGAATGGTTTGGGTTGGAAGGGACCTCTAAAGGTCATCTAGTCCAAGCCCCCTGAAGGGAGCACGGACATCCTCAACTAGAGCAGGTTGCTCGGAGCCTCGTCCAGCCTGACCTTGAATGTCTCCAGGGATGGGGCCTCCACCATCGATCGCCCTACGCATCCTGTTCCAGTGTTCTACCGCTCTCAGAGTAAAGAACTTCTTCCTAATGTCCAATCTAAATCTACCCTTCTCTAGTTTAAAAACATTGCCCCTTATCCTATCACTACCGGCTCTTGTCAACAGGCCCTATCCAACTTTCTTGTTGGCCCCCTTCAGGTACTGCAAAGCCACTATAAGGCCTCCCTGGAGCCTTCTCTTCTCCAGACTGAACAACCCCAGCCCCCTCAGCCTGCCCTAGTAGGAGACATGTTCTGTTTTCATTCTAAAGTTTCTTTCTCAGTTGCATTGCAATTAGGAGTCATCTTGCAGCATAATAAAACTAAAGCCCTACAAAACCCCAAATTCCCAAACAGAACAGGCCATAGACAGATGTTCAGTGTGCAAACACCTCCACCAGTTGATGACATTGTGTTCAGTTGCTATTTTGCCCTCCAAATGTGTAACTCTCTTTTCCCTTTCTGCAAGCCCTTCAGCTCTGCCAGCTAAACGGGTCCTGTGAACACTCCCTAACTCAAACAGTAAAAATAGATGATTAAAGCTATTTTAGCCAGTTTTGGTTGAAGAGGATATAACGGTGCTGAAATGGGGGTGGAGAGCAAGTATTTTTGGGCTAGGAGCAGCTTCAACATACAGAAGAGAAAATTTGGAAGAGGATACCAGTTTTATGAGAACAAAATACTGAATTTAACCTCACAGCCCTCAAACTAATTACCCTGAGGTAAAGCGAGTGGATTTTTACTTTTCTGTAAAAAGTAATCCAGTAGTGATTTAACAGCAAATGTCCTAGCAAACAGAATGAGGACTAGAGCTCAGCCAAACAAGCGATGTTCTATCACATGCGTTTTCACGTGGCAAGTCGTGTTAAACAAACATCTATGCTTTTCTTAATTACAAGTCTCTGGCTTCCCCTTCCTTCTCCCAAACCACGCCAGTAAAAAAAGCCCCTCTGTTTTTTGGAGCTATATCTAGTTATATGCGATATCGGCCAGGGTCAAAGATCTTCCTTTGCTCTTATTTTGAGCCCGCTTGCAAAACAGGAGCTGCACAAAATGTCAGCTCGCTTGTGGCCTGTGAAGGCTGTGCTGGAACACAAAGAGGCTCAAAGAGGCTTCAAAGAGGCAGCTCAGGGGAAATTCGTTCTTAGCTCACTGTGGGGGCCTCTGTGATTCACAGAACCCCTGTCAGCGCTGGTGGCAGCTACGTGGCCAGTGCTGTGCGTGTCTCTGCATCGGAAAAAAGAGCTCCAAGATTTCAAGACTTCCCACTTCAGGTGAAGTTTGGATACCTGTTAAGAAATGAAAGTAGCTTCTATCCCCTTTCTCGTGCAAACAGTATAATAAAGGGGCTCAAGTGGCAAATGTGGTCAAGACATTCCCCATCACAGTTACCTGCTTCTGGCATTAAGTGGTCTGTGAAAGTTTTACAGCAGAACCCTAAACAGTTCTTATAACAGCCTAGAACGAACATCTTTATAATTATTACAGCGAAAATCTGAAGACATGCAGTAGAATCGTGTTCCTTTGAAATATCTGGTTCCATTAAGATAAATTAAAATATTTACAGAAATTAGATGAGCTAAGGAGAATTTTGTTTCAGAGGAAACCTCTTCAAATCCCAATGACATCAGGGCACAATTTCTTCTCTCTTTTTTTTTTTTAGAACTAAAATTTCCAAAAGGAAGTCTTTTTTAAAGGAAAAAAAAAGTAAAATAAATTATGACACATAATAAAGACCTTTAAAAAATATTTTCAATTTTCTGGCTATAAAGGAGTTTTTGGATCACCCCAAAGAAATCTGTTCTGAGGGGAAGAGGGAAATTTGCTGTCAGTGAAAATACCAACTTCTTTAACTTGCATCTATCTTGAAACAGATTTTGTTATCCAAATTCCCCTAATGAAGACCTGTGTTACATGGACACAGGTAGCAGTCCTTTGACAGCTGCAGAGGAAGGGTTATTTCTGGGGGATAAATTCTGCGGTTTCTTTGGTGTTCCTTTGCGATTAAGGAACCTGAGTGATGAGTGGAGATGACTTATCTTGAAAAGCTGATGAGGTTATCACTGCCAGTTTGCTGCTCCCTTCCTCGCTCCGCGCTCTGCCCTACTTTACCCTCATCCTACTCACCAATACCTAAACTACGTTTCAAATAGCTCCAGGACCGCAGGCCAGGTTTTTAAGGAAAGAAAAGTTGGTGATGAGTTTCCACAGAATGTCATGCTGATGGTTGTACTGATGAGGAAGCCTAATGGATGAGCAGCTCAGATGTCTTGCTGTGAAGGGCAGAGGGGCCTGCCAGCGGCAGGACTTTGTCTATTGGCATCTTAATTGCCAGATTTCAGAAGTGCACATAAAAATGCAAACCCTGATGCTGCCTCTGGCAGCTTCTTGGAGTTAGTCTGATTCACACTAGTCTACAATACACTAAAGAACAGCTTTGAAAAGCAGAGAATGATGGTCTTGTCGAGAACAGGATCAAAACAGGTAGGATTTAGGAATAAGATCTATAAATTAACTGTAAATTTCAATAGCCACAGGAGAAAAGATGAGGCAGTAAAAACAAGTGGTAGCTAAGGAGTTAGCCATGGTTTCTGTATGTCCAGTTAGGAGCAGATTAGGACTGAACTCTGCTTAGACAGCCTGAGAGAAAATGTAGAGAATGGCACTGATGGCAGTGAATTTGCTCTTCCACAGCCTTTAGTGACTTCACACTGCCTACGTGTTAATCACAAACTTGTCTATGCATTGGTTTTCTCAACTGTGAAATAAGCAGTAAAACTGAGCCAAGTGTGGCTGCAGCATTATGGCAGGACCTCTGAGACAGGACCTTGCACACACCAGGGAGTGTGGATTGTCCAGGGTTCCTCCTAGGACAGCTTTTGGAAACCAAACACTGGAAGGCAATGCCAGTTTGTAGACTGCCACTTGCTGAAGTCCTCGAAAATGTTACTTGGCAAATATATAGTATTTTTGTAGCTTCTAGGGGATGCAAAAAAATAATTAATTTCTTCAGCTAGACTAGATGCAAGACTAGGTGAGTTTTTTGAAACAGAGGTTGTCCTTCTCCATCCTTAGAGCTTTTTAATGCTTGACTCAATAAAACCCCTTGCAACCTCCCCTGATCCCATAGCTAACCCAGCTTTAAGTAGGAAGTTGGGTAACAGAGCTCCCGAGGTCTTTTCTAGGTTGAATTATCTTATGATGCTATTTTTTATTTTCTAGTACCAATTAAAGCAAAACAATACCAAATTATGAGAAAGAGAAATGACGCAATTACTTACCGGTCCCTTAGTATTGCTGAGTGAAGAAACATAAAAGATCCCCTATCCCCTAGAGGAACTAGGAGATGGGTCTAAGGAGACCATGCCTTATACACAGCGCATGTTGCTTGTCATGGTTTGGGGCCAGGGCACGCCCAAATCTGCAACAGAACACTCTTTCCCCCTCCCGATGGTAAATACGTCCCTGTCCCCACTGATGCTATGGAAGGNAAGGGGTTTAGCAGTTATCAGTCCCCACTTAGTGCACCAGTAAAAGACACAAGTTTTCCTGCTGTGCTTGTCACACCTCCCCTACACACTCCCTTCTGCCATTTGTAACTCTTACTGTGAGATGTAGGAAGTTTTCATTTAACCTTCCTGTCAATATTTATTGTGCTTGTGTAATTTGAAGGTTTTAAGCTAATGAAATAAAATTCTTGCCTGCATTCTTCATGTCCGGTAAGTCTGCAGCATACAATTTGAATGCAAGCTGATGTAAAACTACCATAAGAGACAGTGAAATAGACCAACTTTCGTGTAATGGAATGAACAAATTCTCAGCCGTAGCAGCGATGCCAGTGGGCAAAAGGGATTGTGGCCTCCCAGGTCCCTCAGCAAAACCCTGGGAATTCTGGCAATGGTGTGACTTCAGAGTTGACACATGCCCAAGATTCCTCGGCAAAGGATCTTTACTTTCATACTCCTACATAAACCGTAGGAGACACTTGTGGAAGACGTCGTTTTAAGGGATGTGCCCATTTAAAGAAGCGGCTCTTTTAAGTGTAGATAATTTTAGGTTTTAGGATTAGAAATGGTCTGCTATGCTTGAACTGCAAGTAATGACTTATGGTTACTGTCTGGAAAATGTAGTTCACCTGAAAATTATTATCTTAAGATTGCTTAAGTATCACTGGCTAATGAGAACAGGGTCTTGATTAAGGCAACTTTAAGGAGGTGCACTGCAGCGTATAGAGATTTAAAGGAAAACAGTGTTTTCCCAGAGCTGCTCACATATTTTTCATAATCAGCCAGACCCTCCTTCTCCCTCCAACATTAGTTTGATACTGCTGAATTCATTTGCATAAATTATTAGATATTGAGTGGGGAGACAAAGAAAGAAAGGAGGAGAAGTGTCTCTGGCAATTCCTCTGGGATCGGTGAGGGAGGCTACTAGAAGGGAGTTGAAAACTGGGACGGTTGAAATTAGTCATTGGTAGCTGAGAAAGTAGAACAATACCCTAGACACAGTGAAATGTGGAGGGAAAGGGAAAGAAATCTCAGGGTAACTGTACAGATACAAAGATGTTCCTGGGCCAGCATTAGTAGAGATTTCTCAAGCCCATTACAGCTCAAAGTTCATAGTGGATTTAACGGGAAAGAGCAATGAAAAGGAAAGCCTTATGATTATTTTTATGTATTAACCAAAACAGGGGAAGGTAGATCAGGATAAATGAGCTACTACAGGGGCGAAGGGAACCATTTTAAACCATTCAGTTTGATTGCAGATGTTGGCATCCCCGGAGAATTAGTAGTCTTGGAGTTTCTTACTCATGCTCTATAGAAATGGAGCATGGGAGGGAAATGGGAGAGAAGCCAAATCCATCAGTGTCACAGTGAAACCAAGGCCCAGGGGAAGCAATCCCTCCTGAGAAACTCCCACCGGATACTGGTACCATGAATCATGTGTGATTTATATGTGTGCTCTCATTACAGCTAGTGGGGAATTACTTATGACTTTCCATTCAGAAATGAAAATTCATCAGAAGTGCTATTTTTTTTTTCCATCCTGCTTTAAACTTAGGTGCTCCAGTGGAGCAGAGCCTCAGATAATATTTCTGAGCAAAGCCAGAGAAACAGAGAACTAACTATCCAATACAACCAAGACAGTAATGATGACAGCTGGAAACTAAGTTTAAAGGTACCTCACAGTCCAGTGTTGTAAGCAGGCAAGTGAAAAACTGAACTAAGATCCTTTCTAAGCCCAGTTTGGCCTACTGGTTATTCTAGTTAGTGCAGTGTTGTGTTGAGTGTCAGTGTGGGCAGCTGACTGGTGGTGATCGGTTAAGAAGGGCTCTGAAAGTCTCACAGTGTTGTAACCCATCGGTTTTCTGTAGAGCCTTTCCTAACTGGTTCTCTGCTGGAATCTCTTCATTTGCTTGTATCTGTTTTTACTCAGGGTTTGACTTCAAACAACACTCATTTTCAGAAAGAAAAAAAAGAGAGGAGGGACTGAGAGTATTCTAGGTCAACACACAGACTCAGTAATTCACAGATTAACTCTGGCGATTCCTTCCCAAACACCTAAGAGGATAAGAAAGCTGCTAAGTGTCTATAGTCCCTTCTTTGTATTTAGGATCCCCCGAGCAAAGCTCTACCTTGCAAACTGTGATATTTTGCATTTTTTATCCCCTTCTGTCTGTTGTCTCATTGGTGTTGTAAAGACAAGATTGAGGGCTTGTGTTTGACTTCTAACTTCACCTCTGCTCTGTGTAATCAGCAGTGTTTTTCAGGCAGAAAGAACACGGGTAAAGTCTCATGTTTGCCTTTTGTTCCACATGAAAGGACATCACACATCCTGTTGTTCATCAAGTCAAGGTTATTCCTCTTGGCTGCCTGCTTGCTTTTCCCATTACTTGTGCCTTCTACTCTTCCTTATTCACTTTCCTGTAGCTTAATGTGCCCCTGGTTTCTTTCCTTGCTTTATCCCAGGCTTGCTAAGGTGGCAATGGCAAGAGATAGCGGTGGGTATGGTCCTTTCTAGTTATCCATACTTCTGACACCCTCTGTCTTAGAATTTTGGCATAACAGAAATGTCACAACTGTATGTATGTGCCTTTAGTTTGCACCGTAAAATATTTAGGGGTTATACAAGTATTAAAATTATCGTTCTGACTCAGAAGGTGACACCAAGACACAAATGCGGAGTCAGCAGCTGTGCTCTTGGCAGTGCCATTCTCCTGAACCCACACTGGGTTGGCACTGCAGGAGGGGATCACGAGAACTCTGTTCCAGGAAAGAATACAGTTTTGAAAGTCCAGTTTTGTTCCAAGTCAGAATGAAACCCAACAAAACTGTTCATAATCTCCATGAATGAAAAGTTCAGGGAGAAATGAAATACTTTTTGAGAACACAACAGCTTCGTTCAGACTTTTTAAATACACTTCAATCTGTTTTTCCTTTTTTTTTTTGCTTTTTGTTTTGGTCAGAACTAAGCACAAAATGAGAAATGAAAATCCCTTCTTTTCAAATGTCAGAAATGGGCCAGACTGACACTGCTGTCACACCTCTCCCCTTCTACTCCTCCTCATCCCTTCCACATGAAATTTTGGCAAAAATAGATGAGATTTTCCATATGTGAAGTACGTGATAAAAGCACCCACGCCAGGTTCTGATGAAATCTCCTGTCATCCCAATCTGACATGACATTGGCAAGCAAGGTGATTGATCTGTAGGGTCTATCTTACAGTGACAGCTACAAAGTTGTGAGATCTGGCTACTAGCCACAAAATGTACTGGTAGACTTTGAGCACTGTTGCAGCAAATCCTAAAGCTCTGTGTAGACCTGGGGGCCTGTTACCAACTGCATCTTCCTCTCACTGCGGCTTTACTTCACAGGAATAGCGGTGAGACACCTCAGGGTCTAGGAAGCTGCCCCTGCCTCAGGGTATAGTTGTGCTGAAGTTTGATGCTTAATAAAGTGCATGGGAAGAACCACCAGTGTAACAATTGCACTGGTGGCGTCAGTTGCTCTTCCACAGCCAAGTGTCAAGGGGGAAAACTGACATAATTCTGCACTGCAGAGGTCTCAGTTTGAACACCTGAAGCCTTGACCTTCTACTAATTCGTATGTCCATAAACACTTTTTAATGGCAATGACTAGCAAACAGTACAGTAGTTCTTTGTGTGCCTGAAGTTAGTTTTCACATAGAGCTGCCATTTTTGCCACCAGGGTTTCTCAGGGACAAATGAGCATAGCCAGGTTGCGTAGTGTGTGTGCAGTCAGCCTATCTGTTGCACCCTGGAAGTGTCAGCTTTGTCACGCAACAGTCCAAGTAAAGTAAAGGCTGCTACACTTATTCTTGGGTTTTCCTGGGTGGACATCTGTGCAAACACAGGGAGTGCCCTGCAAGCACATATGGAGTGGAAGCTGGCACCTCAAGGAAGTATTAGTCATGCTGGACACACACTGTAGGGATGTTCAGCACATATAGTACAGTCATGCTCAGGATCTACCCCTTGTCTACACAGACTGCAGCACCCTACCTGACAGAGTGACTAAATATCCAGTATTGTAGGTAGGTATCATCTCAGCTCGCGGTCAGCTGGGCTGCTGCTCTGGTTTGAGCTAGAACAGAACTAATTCTGTTCTGTGCTTTTACTTTGTGGCTCAGTCTCTTCTAAGTAACTGCAGTTTCTGAAGTTAACGATGTATTTTCACAGTCTCTGCTTCCAGCAGTGGTAACACTTGATATTTATAGTTACTACCAAGGATTGGTGTGTACAGAAAGGCTCTTGCTTATAGTTGCTCCCATGGAGACCAAGGTCAATGGAAAATCTTGTGTTCTGTGTTAGGGGGTGAAGAAAGTAAAAGGTCACACCTGCAGGAAGAAGTGGGCAGGACCAGTCTTGTCCCTGCTGTCTCTTTCTTTCCTGGGCTAGAAACCAGGAAGCATGTCTAGTTTTCTCTGAATAACTCCATCCAGAACAGCTTTGGGCGTTCCAGATGTGTTGCAAAGCCACTGGAGCTTGCCGAAGTCTGTGCTGACGACTTAGAATTATCTAGCTTGAATGTCTCACTGAGGTTTGTCTCAATAAGGTGATGTGCCTTGCTGGTGGGGAAATGCTGACCTGAAATAATATATTTGAGTCACATTGATTATGAGGGACAATCTGTGTTTCCGTGATGGAAGGAATCACTTTATGAGTGGACTTTCTCCCTGTCTAATGCAAGCTCATCTTGGTGTCCCAGGCTCTTTGGTGAGGTTAGCAGCCGTTTGGCAGCGTGAACAGTTATTTCATGGACATTTTGGGAGCCTGTGGTAGGAAAAACATAGGTGCTGATGTGTTCCGCTAGACATTTGTGGAGGTCCTGGAAAATGGACTTATCTTCCAACAGATGAAGTCTCATCTTACAGAAACTTGTTCTCAAAGCCTTTCAGAAGCAGGTTTTCCGATGGAATTATAGCACAAACCAGGGACATATCTGCCCCTGAGCTGTTACTGTTGTCTTGCTCAGCACTGTGCTGCCAGCCCATGTTGTTTCTCCACAGCTGTGTCCATGTAAGACTTGCTTTTCTCCTTTGCTTTCATGGCTGCGATGGTTGATTTATACACCCTTCTTCGAATCATCTGTTTCAAGAGGCACTGCTTGACAATTACAAGGACATCTCTTTTCCACAGGAAACAGCAGAACTGCCCTAAGTGTTTGCTGTGACCTTTTGGCTTCTGACAAATCTGACAGTCATCTGTCTAGAGGGTAAATTGGTTCAGCATCTTTTTCATCTTTTGGTAGAAAGTAACTCTTCTGCTCAAATCATTACTGCATTGTCTGCTTCTGAACATTTACATCCTCAGTCCCAGATGGTGAAATTTCCAGAACTTCCTCTATTACTTCCTTAATAAGAAAAGATGATTCTCCAGATAGAAAAAGTGACTTTTTAAGCTTTTTGAAGGATGCCAATCTCTCCCAGGGAATTTGGGGTGGTTTGCTGCCAGAAGGCAAAGCCTAGTTTCTATATCTGCAGCCAGATACATCAGGATAAATCAGCTTACCAACAGGTAGTATGAACTTGGGGAAGGAAGAAAACACTGTCTCAGGTTTGGCTAGGATAGGGTTAACTATGACCAGAAGTTGGGAGGGGGCCACTGCCAGGATAGACAAATGAACCAGCCAATGGGCTATTTGATATCACACTGTTTGGTGTCATGCCCACTAATATAAGGGTGAGGGCAGGCTGGGCAAGGTGTGGGTTCTGGTGTGGCACAACTGGGTTTGTTCTATAGCATTTGCTTTATATATTGTTTCACTACTATTATTGTTACTGTTGTTAATTCTCTTGTGTTGTTCTGTTAAGTTCTCCTTATCTCAACCCACAGGGCTTTGCCTTTTTCTCTCTATTCTCCTTCCCATCAGGGAGAGCGGGACGTGAGTGAGTGCCCATGTGGTGCTGAGCTCCCAGCTGGGTCCAAATTACAGCAAACAAACACAAAGGCCATGCAGCCAAAGCAGGATAGAGCGAGGACTGTGTGCATGGGACAATTTCACTAGAGCGTTTTTCATCTGTTGGGGCACAGGGAAAGAAAATTTGGATTCTGGTTCTCTGCTTCTGACTTTGCCAGAAAATCACAGTGAGATGCCAGGAGGAAAACTTCAACCCAATTGCAATAAAGCTGTGGCTCATATGTTTTTTCACTGTGTTTTTCTTCCGAGCAACTGTTACTGTGATGTACTAACATGATTGCTGCATTCAGTGTGACTACAGCTTCGACAGCTTCTCATGTGAGTAAGCATGAGTAGGAGCAATGTTTAATTTCTCTGTGACCATACAACATTTAACAACCTTCTAGCACAGTGAGCAGGAAGAATTAGCTTTGCCCAATGTTCTGAGATATTTTGGTGCAGGCTGCTGTGCTACAGAGGGTAGCTTTACAGCGCGCACTCTGACTAAGAAAATGCTATTATTTACATGCTGGAGTTTAAAAGACTTACATTAGAAATATCATGCAGGCCCTGTACTGTCAAACTCTCTTAATTTCTAGTACCTGGCACTGTTAATCACATGGTAAAAGGTATTTTGAGAGTCCTAACAGTCACTGGAGTCTGCCTCTCCTTCCCCATCCCTATCTCTCACCTCCTGCTTCTTTACTTCATTTACAATGCAAAGAAGAAGCTGTTTGGTGACATGAGAGCAGGTATGAAGGTAGGGTGGAACTGGCAGCTCTCAGCAGTGAAGTATCTCCATCAGTGGGGATTACAGGAGAGTGGGGACAGCAAGAAAGGGAAAGATGAAGTGATCCTATTTATAAATGTATTCCCCTACTCCCTGTCTGTACCATGCAGATATCTCGGCAGTGCAGATGGATCTGCATACTGATGAAGACATGGGGCATCTATGAAAAATGCTGGATCTGGCTGGGCTCCCTGCAGACACAGGGTCTGCTTTCTCTTCTGTTAGAGCCCAACACGCTTGCATTTTTCAAAGCCTGGACATGNCTTGGGGAAGGAAGAAAACACTGTCTCAGGTTTGGCTAGGATAGGGTTAACTATGACCAGAAGTTGGGAGGGGGCCACTGCCAGGATAGACAAATGAACCAGCCAATGGGCTATTTGATATCACACTGTTTGGTGTCATGCCCACTAATATAAGGGTGAGGGCAGGCTGGGCAAGGTGTGGGTTCTGGTGTGGCACAACTGGGTTTGTTCTATAGCATTTGCTTTATATATTGTTTCACTACTATTATTGTTACTGTTGTTAATTCTCTTGTGTTGTTCTGTTAAGTTCTCCTTATCTCAACCCACAGGGCTTTGCCTTTTTCTCTCTATTCTCCTTCCCATCAGGGAGAGCGGGACGTGAGTGAGTGCCCATGTGGTGCTGAGCTCCCAGCTGGGTCCAAATTACAGCAAACAAACACAAAGGCCATGCAGCCAAAGCAGGATAGAGCGAGGACTGTGTGCATGGGACAATTTCACTAGAGCGTTTTTCATCTGTTGGGGCACAGGGAAAGAAAATTTGGATTCTGGTTCTCTGCTTCTGACTTTGCCAGAAAATCACAGTGAGATGCCAGGAGGAAAACTTCAACCCAATTGCAATAAAGCTGTGGCTCATATGTTTTTTCACTGTGTTTTTCTTCCGAGCAACTGTTACTGTGATGTACTAACATGATTGCTGCATTCAGTGTGACTACAGCTTCGACAGCTTCTCATGTGAGTAAGCATGAGTAGGAGCAATGTTTAATTTCTCTGTGACCATACAACATTTAACAACCTTCTAGCACAGTGAGCAGGAAGAATTAGCTTTGCCCAATGTTCTGAGATATTTTGGTGCAGGCTGCTGTGCTACAGAGGGTAGCTTTATAGCGCACACTCTGACTAAGAAAATGCTATTATTTACATGCTGGAGTTTAAAAGACTTACATTAGAAATATCATGCAGGCCCTGTACTGTCAAACTCTCTTAATTTCTAGTACCTGACACTGTTAATCACATGGTTAAAGGTATTTTGAGAGTCCTAACAGCCACTGGAGTCTGCCTCTCCTTCCCCATCCCTATCTCTCACCTCCCGCTTCTTTACTTCATTTACAATGCAAAGAAGAAGCTGTTTGGTGACATGAGAGCAGGTATGAAGGTAGGGTGGAACTGGCAGCTCTCAGCAGCGAAGTATCTCCATCAGTGGGGATTACAGGAGAGTGGGGACAGCAAGAAAGGGAAAGATGAAGTGATCCTATTTATAAATGTATTCCCCTACTCCCTGTCTGTACCATGCAGATATCTCGGCAGTGCAGATGGATCTGCATACTGATGAAGACATGGGGCATCTATGAAAAATGCTGGATCTGGCTGGGCTCCCTGCAGACACAGGGTCTGCTTTCTCTTCTGTTAGAGCCCAACACGCTTGCATTTTTCAAAGCCTGGACATGCATGCCAGGTTCTGGTGCTGCTGTTATGGCTTTGCTTCTGCCTGGGAGCAAAGCCCCGTTTCCACTTCAGCAATCAGATAAAAGAGTGCAAAGCGACTGAACGAGAGGCTGAACCTACAAGCAAGAGGTAACTTCAAATCAGCTCATCAGTAGGCAATGTGAATAGCGGAACATTAGCATCACTACAAAAAGGCCATGTAAAGTTACCAGCCAGAATGCCTGTAGAAAGCCAGCTCTGTCAAATATAAGAGAACAGCTTGCTGAGGTGCCTGGAGGATTGTAGAGAAAAATCTGGGCAATTCCTCAAAGCCCAGGCATTGTGCTACACCAGCACCGTGAGAAACATAGCAGAGTCACTGTAGTTTCTTTCACAGTGCGTACATCTGACAGTGCCATATGAATATCAGCAAAGTGGCGCAATACTCCACGGAGGTAGCTATGAGAAATCACATCTTTGTGTTACAAACATCAAAGAGTCAAGATGGTTGAGGTTCTTCGGTTCCAATGTACCAAACAGACAATGCTGCTTCTGGAGTCAGTGGGTGATCAGCGTGCCCCAGTAACAGGCCCTCAGTAACTGGCCTCAGATCACACCGTAAAGCAGTGACAGATCTTTTCAGAGCTCAGGACTTGTGACTCTCAGGCCACCTGCTCTTCCTCTAAGATAATCCCACCCTACAGTATTATGCCAAAGTGTTTGGAGAACAAAAATGTCTGGAAAGGGTAAAGTCTGTGCTCATTGTCTACAAAATTCTTTAATTAAAGATCAAAGGATGTCACTTGAAGTTTTGGGGAACTGGGATGAAAAATACTAGTATCTGAAAAAAAAAGCTAATCCTTCAAAGGTCCCTTTTTAATATGCTAGCACAGATGGAGTGATCTCCTGGAGGCCAGGGCAACCGTGATCCTTGATGAGCTCCTTGTATATGTAAGCTTCCCTTAATTCTCTTTCTTATCCATGAAGGCTTTAGTGCCCTTTCCAAAATAGATCTTATGCCAGTTCCTAGTGAACAAATTTCTTTGCTGCAAGAAACGTTTTCACAGCAGACTGCTATGAGGCAGACAGAAGCCAAAGACCAGGAGACTAAGAAATCTCTTTGGAAATCTTCCTGGAAAGGAGAAAAAGTTACGCTACAGTAAGCCTAAGTAGAAATACTGGGTCTGCCCGGCTCATCTCTTGACCCCAGCTGTCAAAGCTGCAAGCTGCTTTCAACTCCACACACAAGGAAGGACACCCACTAGAGCAGGGGAACACCACGCACCCAAGGCCCCTCCTTTCCATCCCTGATGCTGGCTTGCTTCCAGCCACCCTCTCAGGGTGGACACATGGCTAAAACAGCAGCATCCCCGCCTTGAGTGGCTCCCAGGAACCACAAGAGCAAATCTACCTTTGTAAAGCGAGCCACTTGAAATACCACCCAAAGAGATCTCAATAAAGGTTTTGATCTTTCTTTCCAAGCGTGGACCAGACGTTTCTGCCAGCACAGACTGTTCAGCCTGATCAGCATGATAGATACTCCTGCAAGGAATACAATTTTAGCTGTTTTAGTACATATCTGCCATCACCATCTGCTATTTGTTGGCATGAATGTGTGCTCGAAAAAAAACTAGGTTCAAGGGGGAAAGAAGGGGCCTCACCAACCTTTTAAAGATAATTCTAGGGTTTGGATTTTGTTTTGTTTTAAACATCAGATATTCCCACACAAAGCACAGTATGTCTTCTGTGCTTATGGTCCTATGTTCTCTTATTTTTATTTTTGTGTGTGTGTGATCATTGCTGTTGTTACAGATCTTCAAGCAAGGGTACTGTCCTTACAATAAGCACTAGAAACTCAGTTAACTTGCTAGGATAGTCCATACAAGGTGTAGAAGACCTTCTCAAGATGTGTAGGAGAGTTTTCAGATTAGATGCTTGAAAGAGCCACACTGTATCCTTGACCAGGACTTCAGCCTTTCTTCTTCTCTCAACTGGGATTTTCTGTCCCAGTTAACCTGAGACAACTAGAAAGGGGCTTGAGCAGAAAACCATCCACAGGCACATGAGATACTTCAAATAGCCTCATTTCTCCCTGGAAGTAATGATGTAGAAGTTTGGTGTGAGAAATATTTGTAGTGTGCTTTGAAGTTAGGGAGCACTATATAAATGCTAAGTATTATTGACTACATGAATCAGTCATCTTCAGAGAAATCTAACAGTGTTAAAGATGGGAGAGCAGTCTCTTTCTTTCTTAATAACCAACTTCCAAAGTTATTAATAAAAAAAAATACTTTTAAAAATAGATCAAATGATTTCCCCATCCCATGATAATCCCTCTGATTGCCCCCATGTTTCAGTTCACTGTATCATCTGAGAGATCAAAGGATGTGTCTGAAGCTGGCAAACCAATCCCACGAAGAAGAAAACCTTCTTCTGCTGTAGATAAACAAAATACAATTTCCAGATAACATCATGGTGCTGATCAAAATAGCTGCTTTTCCAATTAGATTTCAAAGAATTCTTAATTGTTATTGATTTAATCTGGAGATGTGCAGATTTTTCCAGTTAGGAACCTGTTTCACAGGGAGCTTATTACCCTGGGGATTTCAGTTACAGACAGTTTTTAGTAAGCAGCAACAGCCTGGCTGTCAGGCAGTTGACAATAAAAAGAGAATCTGTCCAGATACAGGAGACAGCGCTATTTGTGTTTCTGTTTCCTGCGATAATTTAGAGTACGTAGTCTTATCCGTTCTGAAGTGGCAGCAGACCTCACATCTGCATGAAGGCACTTGCCTTTAAATTGTAATAGGCAAAGTACTTAAAAAACTCTCTCATCTTGGTACCTAGTTACCACCTCAGCCTTTCCTTTTGTTCTTATACTTACTAATTCAAACTGTGAGGGTCTGCCCTGAAACTTCTTCTTGCTATTCGCAGATCAGATGCCCATATTCAGCAGATAAATAGATAGATGGATAGGTGGACAGATAGATAGATAGACAGATAGATAGATAGAAGATAGATGATAGATAGATATTTGTAGTTTGCTGTGCAATAAACAAACAAATAAACAGAGGATTCTACAATGTCTGCTAAGCTGCCATTTCAAAGTCAGGTAAAACAGCAGGGTGTGGGAAGAAGGGAGGGAAATGAGGACTGCTGCTCCACAGACAGGTGACATTTTGGAGCAGAACAGCATGAGATGGTTTCCTGTTAAGTGGCAATAAGAGGAGGAGGAATGAAACACAGCCCCCCGAAGAAAATTGTTCTGTCCAAGGCAGATGACGGTGGAAGCTTTTCTAATCCTTTGGTAAAGTGACAGTGGGGGATTTAATGCTGTCAGGTAGGTATGACAGTGTCAGGAAGGGTGACTCAGGAAAGGTGAATCAGAGCCAGCTGCCATCAGGAAAGTCAGTGCCTGACCCATGAGCAAGATGCGTCGCTTGGTGCCTTCTTGCAAGGCAGCTGTGCTATAGCTTGATGGCAACGCGCAGCTATCTGTGTATGCCATGTCCTGCATGGACAACGACAGGACCCTCTGCCCGCTGGGGAATTTGCTATCATGAGAAACAGAGAGGGCCTGGGTGAGAGCTACTCATAGCTTCAGGAAAAAAGATTAAGGTTGATGCCATCACTGGATAAAAAATGAAGAAGGGCTTAAAGATGCCTGGAAAGCGATGAATGATGGAAAGTGATGAGAAACACGCCTTCCTGTATGTTTTAAAGCACTGCACTGGCCTCGGGACACCTGGGTGCCTCTGTGGCTGGATTTATTGCCACCAGGCACTACGGAGGCAAGGAGCTGATCAGTTAATCCTAAAACAAAAACCTGAAAGAGATATAAATCTTCTCCATTGGGACAAAACCCAGCCTTTACTTTATGAGTTATTTCCAGTGATGCCGCATTTCTAGGACCCATGTAGGAATGGCTACAAAAACCATCCACACTCTAAATTAGTACGAAAGGTGAATTTTATGTATGGGGCTGATATGAAAAGCCATAGAGTAAGGGAGAGTCCCATTCCTAGGGGGCTGAAAGTACTGGAAACTCATGGGAGATCTTTTCCATTTCAAATTTCTATTTCCCAGAGGCTCTGAGAAGCACCAGAGCTTTTGGATCCCTACAAGCAGAGTCTGTTTCTTCCAGACATCATATATTCGGGCTGAACTTGTTCAGAAAAAGAGATGGTTATGAACCAATTCCCAGCTCTGTCTTCCAAGCAACTCCATCTAACCACACAGCCTTTTGCTCCAAGCCCAAGGTTTCTAAACAGCAGTATTAAACATCAGCTGTCTATTTGATGATATAGAAAACAACTGACGCTATTGGCAACCAAGCCAAAACCACATCTGCTGAAGTCAAAGTTACATTTAGGTTAAATTTAGCCTCATCTCAAGAGCGATGATTTTTTCTCCATCGTCCTACAGGGAAATGGGGTTTCATTAATACAAGATATTGCAAAGGATATTTCCATGAGACGACAACATGAGGGGGCAGTACTGAGCTAGCAACCAGTCCGAGCAGTTCATTGAACAGCTGTGTTTATATGGGGTTGTTCGTCAAATTTATGTTTGAGTTTGTTTTAACCTTACTTTACTGCTACTGGAGAAACAATAGATCTTTTTCCATTACAAGTCATCGAGTGCCACATTAAAATCCAGCAGGAGGGGTGAAACTTCCTGTGACCCTTCCCTCCACAAATTTCTGATTATATACGTGTTTGGGGGTTTTTTAAACAAAAAAAACCCCTGCATGGTCTGTGATGTCTCCTTCTCAGGGAGCTACCAAAACAGTACTGCATTCATCCAGGTTCTTATTTTGTTTCTCGCTTGTGATTACCTCCCTGATCTTTTCACAGGAGAGTGGATGTCCCTTTTCTCAGTCCAATGGCCAGGTCAGGCACGTTATGACCCACTCATAGCAGGAAAACAAAATCCACACCATTCTGCAGGGTGGGCACCTTGTGCCTTCCCATGTCCCTTCGGTGAGCAGGCAGATCAAACGCATTATTTTAAGCATCTCCTCCCCCAATCCATCCCTCGGTTTATGACCACTCTCTGCCTTCCCCTAAGGGAGCATGACCTCTTCTACATTTTGGACTTTTGCCCCACTCCTGAGTCCACTGTAGAAACCAAAGCTGCAGTTTAGGAGGCTCTGTTTTGGAAGGTTAACCCTTCTGAGACTCACCTGGGCTCTAATGCTTCTGAATCCTCCCAGTAATCCAAACCTTTCCTTCCTTGGTCATCTTTCTCCTGCCAGAAACATCCTCTGTTGCATCAACCAGGTTGCTGGGTACAGTACCACAGGTGTGTTGCTCTGTCCTCAGTGGGAAGCTCAGTATTCTGACGGAGCTCCTCTAGACTTCAGGTCACTAACATCAGCCATCATGGCTGTATTTCAGCATCCCCAGTGTTGCCTCTTGTGGTATACCTAGCTTTCACGTTGTGCTTTTCCATGTGCATCCTACCCTGAGAATCAGGTGTCCCAGCACAGTTCAGATGGCCTGGCCTGCTGTCAGCAGCTTCACTGTTACTACACATCATCTCCTGGATCAATGCCCTCCTAAGAAATACAGCTATTCTTGGCACATCTCCTCCAGGCTGAATATCAAGGTGTAACGCTCTTAGTCCTGCCATTATATCATCCTTACTTCTCCCTGTCCCTGTCCTGCATCTCTGGAAAATGGTCATCTTCAAGGACGCACTCTGTGTGTCCCGTTCTTTGGAGTCTGCTTGTTTCCCTCTGTTTGCCAGCATCTCAAATTGAGCTTTCTGTGTCCTATCTGCCTCCCTCATACTTCATGAGCCAGCTCACAAAATACCAGGGATGAAAATGGGGAGAAGACCATGGAAACTGCTTTCCTTTGCCTCATGGTACAATGGCATGTCGTAGCCGTATCATAGAATCATACCATAGAATAGTTTGGGTTGGAAGGGATCTTAAAGGTCATCTACTTCCAACCTCCTCGCCATGGACAGGGACGCCTCACACTAGACCAGGTTGCTCAAGGCCCCATCCAACGAGACCTTGAACACTTTCAGGGATGAGGCATCCACAGCTTCTCTGGGCAACCTGTGCCAGTGTCTCACCACTCTCAGAGTAAATAATTTTTTCCTAATATCTAATCTAAATCTGCCCTCTTCTAGGTTAAAGTCGTTTTGCCTTGTCCTATCACTACAAGCCCTTGTAAAAAGCCCTTCCTCATCTTTCCTGTACCTT
>WEIS01094058.1:0-21146 GCA_013389965.1 Todus mexicanus
TTACTATATCTGACTGGTTGCTGTGTCCTTCATTCTATTTTGTTCAGCTAAACAAGCCAAGAAAATAAGGAAATGTGTTGGGCTTTGCCAGCCAAGAGTTGTTGGGGATTGTTTTAGTCGAACATAGCTTTGAAAAAAATCTTTGATCTATTTATTCCCCAATCTGTTGGCAGACACACATACAGTGAAAAAGCAAAAGAGAAAAGAATGAAAGGAAGGGGGACAAAAATGAAAAAGAAAATAAGAAAAAAGCCAAGCTATGACTTGCAATACTTGTTGCTATCATAGTTATTTACGTAAGAGCAGAGACAAGGCCAAATTTAACTTAACCAAGGGCTAGATCTGACCCCAACGTAGTTTCACTGAGTGTTAACAAAAGAGCAACCAGCCAGAGCTCAGCACTGCGTGCACCAATGTTCAAAAACATGATTTAAAGGATACTTTCCAAAAGATTCAGACATTGGCTTCTCTCTGCTTTTTACAGACAATAACTGTCAACAGGAGCAGGGTTAGGTCAGGGGAAGACACTCCCCATCACTTTCTTCACCATGAGCAAGGGTAACATAAACGTGTACATCACTCACCCAGCTGAAAGGGGCCTCCCAGACCACATTTCATCATCACACCTACAAGAGCTGCGGGATCTCAAGCCTAAATTCGGAATCAGGATAATATCTGGAGGATTTATAGATCCTTTATAAATTTTTCATTCTCACAAGTCCTTGGCTTCTTTTAAAACTGTGAATTTACTTTTACACTCTTCTGTTGGCCTATTACATTTTGTAAGGAGCCAGCCAATATATTTTTACTTTTCACATCTTATGAGAGAACTTGCATATAGTGTAACCTCAGGATGAAAATGCTTTGCTGCCACTGGTGTGCAACAGCTATGCTGCACACTTATAAGGAACTGCAAGTTCTGTTCTATTTACAGTAACTAATCCTTAGCTTAGAGCAACTAAAAGCTAGTAGAGATTTCTTCCAGGACAGAGCCAAAGATAAACCTCATGGCCCTACAGGAAGATACATGGATAGTATCAGGCAAAGCATCAAGAAAACGAAAATGCAATGGAGCAAATAAGGCAATACAAACGTCTGTGCATAAGGCAGTAAGAAAAAGCAACTAGTAATATTTGAAAGCTCATCAGCTGTTAAAGTATTTGCTGTCTAAAGACTATAAAAACTACCAACGAGCTCCTTGCAGGGGCTCTCAACTAATGTATTTGAAGCAACAAGTGGAAGTCCAGATTCTGATCCTCAATTACATCCCTCACGGTCTCAGAGCTTGGACTGTAATACTAATTTTTTCCTGAAAAGAAAAAACCCATAAGACTTCTGCTGTTTATTCAGTGGAAGAAAAACCCTCAAGCTGTCTCATAGCCCAGAAAGTAATTTTCTCAGAAAATATTAAAGAAAAAAAAAAACCAACCTGAAACCAGGCATCAAAACCAAACAAAAAGTGTGCCAGCAGGGCTGCATTTAACGCCAGGGTTCCTTCTCAGCAACTGTCCAGCATTTAAAAAAGCACAGTCACTGTGAGTCATATTCAGCCTAGGTATGAGTAAGTCTGGCCTCTGTCTAATGGACTAACACTAACTATACAATAACCCCAAATTTAGGGTAGTATGTCCAAAGTATGCACCTCAAGTATGCCACACAAAAAAAAGGGTGCCATTCCTCATACATACTGTCATGCAGGGGCATATACGGGGGGAAACAGAGCAGTAGCAGAACACACAGATATGAATACTACTATGTAACTTAAAAATCACCTTTCTGACTTAAAAGGGAAAAAAAGGAACCTCAGACTAGGTGAAAAATACACTTTTATCCTTGTAGAGAAATTAGGTTTTGCCTGAGAGCAACAGAGGTAGAGGAAGGAGCGAAAGAAAAGGGGGTGTAAAAACAAGTTTTAGTCCCACAAAGTCCCTAGTCCTATACTGGAGCTGCAAACTGGAAATTAAAGCTCCTCCTGTTGTCGTCTTTAGTGAGTAAAAGGCTGGTGGCAAGCTCCTGGCTATGAGCAGAAAGTCCATTTACTGAAAAACCAGTTATAGGAAAGGACATTGAAGAGTTCAGCGCTGTGGCACTTCACGCTTTTCACTTCTGCTTTCTTTAGTTTCCTCCTTTCATGTCTCTGACAAGCACAGAACTCTCTGTCACTGCAATTGCTTCAGCCTACTGATTCCAGACTTACTCAGCAACTCTTCCCTCCTGGAACGATGCAGAACGGAGACAGAAGAGTTCTGCTCGCAGTCCTCGTGCCCTGCTGTCGCTCCGTGCTTCCTGAGCACTGCCTGCTGCACCCGTCATGCAACAAATGACACACGGTCTGAGCGGGTTTGTAAAACCTCTGTCCCTTTGTATGCTTAAAGGGAGGAAACTGGCATTAATGGTTAACAGAACTAACAGCAGCACAGCCTTTCTCTGCAATCTGACAGGCTCGCTTTGAAGGGACAGGTGTGAGAAATCTGGCAAGCCAGAAGTTTCCTCCTGGTTACCCATGGCTTAGGAAAAAAAAAAAAACAACAACGAAACAAAAAAACAACACAAACTCAAACAAAGCCAAACCCACTATTTGTTTGGGTTTTTATTTTGAAGTTGCAGGGAGCAAGAGTCTACAATTCATTCCTAAATCTCTTAACTGAGGCAATCCTGCTGCCTGTTGCTAAAGAAATCACTGTATTCTTTTTTATGTTGTATCAGGTACCAAACCAGAAGCAGCCAGACACAGCAATTCTGCCAGACTCAACACGTATCTCAAAGTCCCCGTGGGTGACAGTACTGTTAGACAGGAAAGGGAGAGGTTGAAAATCCACATTAAATGCTTTCAGGTCACTGCCAACAATTTCAAACAGACACAGCCTATCTGCCGTCTCTCCTGTTTGCTTATGTTGACATAATGTGGTTTTCCAAATCAGCAGCACATGCAGGGGGCGAGGTTTCACGTAAGAGCAGTCTGATCACCGGGCATTTGCTTGATTTGCCTCGTGGAAAAAACCTGAGTCAGCTGGACTTCCCTACACTTGTGGTAACAGGAGCAACAACCAACATTACCCATGCCGGAACATCATCAGTACTACCTCATCCCAAAACACAGACACCACCTATACCAACAGCCCACCTGCCTGCCAGCGTTAGCTGAAAGAAGAACCTCCTGAAGTTTTGCCAGCAGGATTTGAAGCTCAAACCATTTCTGTGCTGTGGCCACTGCAATGAACTTTGTTTTCACAGTTCAGTAAGTTTTATGTTGTTACCTGGAAAAAGATTACTTCTGAGAAAGTCTGATGCCAGATGGGTTTATTCTATGAATCCAAAATGCATGACACCATTTCCATCTATTAGTTGCTGTTAATTGTCATAAAGGTGTACTTGCTGTACAGCCACAGAACTGTGGATGAACTGTGCTGAACAAGTTACCACTTCCTTTCTATAGCTAAGGAGAAAACAAATCATTCTTGATTTACGCCAGGTTTTTTCTACAGCTCCCTCATAATAAAATATTAACAACAAGCTTTGGTACATATATGTGTTAATATGACAATCATTAAATACTTCCTATTTATTTATAGTATCTGAAAAGACTGGGGGTGCTGTGTCAATGCATTTCGTGCTTTCGATTTCTGTACAAACTGTGATGGGGTTTTTCAAATAGAGAAGAGATGGGCAATAACTCTTCCACCTATCTTTATTTTATTATGTTCCACTCTTCCTTTCAATCTTACTCTTTATGAATTCTACTATGTCTTCCTTTAATTTTCTGTTCTGCTCAAGTGGAAAATATTTTTTTAGAATAACTAAACAGTGCGGGAAACTGGTAAGAGAACACAGACTCTTTCATTTCTAAACCACTGATTCAAATCCAGACTGATTAAGGCACAGAAAAGAAATTGTTCTCCAGTACTGGTGGCTTTTCAACGGCTCAAGTGTAAGGAGATGAGGGTCTTAGATCAGCTCCTAATGGACAGACACTTGCAGAACATGAAATATCATTAGCAATGCTCATGACCTGTATCTTTGTTGGTCTTTTCAATGATACTGCCAGCATCTTCCTGGTCCAGAAGGCAACAGATTTTCATTCCTAAGAACAACTTCCTCCAGAAAGTTTGAAATATTTGCATTATGATGTAAAAACATTTTGCACATGACTACTATGCTACATCCCCTGTGGGCTTCTGCCTCACTTCTTATCACCACCCAAAACCAAGCCCACATAAGACTTCTGCTCTGATTTTCTTATACTGCATTGAGGGGGACTCCCATAAATGTTTCAACAAGTATTTTGCTCATTGCTTTTCTCCACTACATTTCACTACAGTAAACGCATTAGAAAGACATCAAGAACATTTCTAAAATAATGCCGTTGTAATAATTTTCTGCAAAAATGTACAACAGTTTAGTTCAAGTCAGTAGTACTGAGTACACTAACATAAAGACAGTGATTAAACAAAGATTGTGGTGTTAGTTTAAGTAGTCTTTGTACTGGAACAGAACACAGTTGCATTAAAAATGCCACCTTTAGTCTAACCTGTCAGCCAGAACTCCGCTTTTTGAAAGCCTTGGTGCTTTTCATTCTTTAGTTTGTTTACAGTGTTTGCAACAAATTTAAATCTTGAGAAAAAAGGCAATTTTAATGATGATGTATGATTGATTTGCTGCATATAAAAGCATAAAGCCTCAAAGCACCATAAAAATTAAATTACAATGGCAATAAATTTGCCAGGGTATCCTTCTGCAGCATCAAAGTAATAATAATACAAACTTGATCAGAAGCTGCATGAAGCAAAATGCAATCAAAACTTTAGGGTTTTAATTACTTAAAAACCTTTGTGAATGGGAGGAATATTAACATAACATACATCTAAGAAAGTGAGATTTGCTTTTCTGACAAGCGCATACGAAGTAAATAATACTTCTTCCTCGGCCGAGATCTAAAACTAAAGAGAAACAAAATAGCCAGTAATAGCAATGGAATAGCAACATTCCCTTGCCTCCCACAATCAACTGTTTAAGGAAGCCCAAAGGATGTATCCAAAAGTAGATCCATTTCTGCAACTGTATCTCTTGAAGTAATTAAAAGCTGTTACTTTGTCTTACAAACCATTATTCTCTTAGGACTCTACACCGCTGTGCTGACAAGGCTGTTTCTGCAGCCCTGCTAGAGAGATTTCAAGAGATTTCAGTATGTCCTCTGATCCACTGCCCTGAGGTCCCCGCTGAGCTGGGTAAGGGAGGGGAATGTTATGCCTCATCATCAGAAATCAGCACCCCACCGATGCTGCCGCTTACCCAGTTAAAGGAGAGCAATAAAGTCAATCTCTGTATTCAAGCGCTTTCCAGTTTCAGGGTAATTTGAATCAGCACTTTGACTTGTTCCCGTTGCCGATGTTTCTGTCCCCTGGTGCCCTCCCACCTCCTAGGGTTCAGTTCAGAGCTGAGCTGCCAGAGCTCTCTGTCCCGAACGCACCTCCAACCTCACAGGGTAAACAGCAGCTTTTATTCCTTTCTGACTCAAATGTAACTGTGCTGCTGGGAAGTGACCTGCTGAAAATTTGTGAGCTGTGCAGTTCAAGCTGGTTTTGCTTTTAAAGCAGTGCAATACTTTGTAATAGTTTTCACATCAGTTATTTGGTTTTCACGGTTCTTTGGCTGACATTTATTTGTACAGCTTTATAAATCACAATGACTTAAAAAAACCAAAACAACAACAAAAAAAAATACCCCACACCTGCCTCGCCGTGGCTCCGATGACTTATATTGCTTACTCTTAGTAGAATTTTATTGAACTGCTATTCCTCCTATTCTCAAGCTCACTGTCAAAATAATAAAACTTGATTCTTTTTTAAAGTAATAAACATTTTGTATGGGGCTTGTTTAAAAGATTCTCGCTAGTATTTCTGAGCAGTAGACAAATACTTTTTGGCAAGAAAACGCATCTCAGCAGTTCAATGCGGGGCACTCGTTGCCTTAAGCCAGGCTCGGCTGCCAGGAGCTCTCCCACAGCCAAGGCCAGTGGGCCCGGCTCAGCCTCATCTGCTGCCTCATCAGGCACAGGCAGCTGAGAGAGGCTGGAACATGCTGAGAGCACATGAGCTGAACTCACATCACTGGCCTCTGGGTGCCCTAACCAAGTCCCCAGGGGTTGCTTTCACTGGGAAAATGGGGAGCTGTTCTAGCCCAGGCTACCCCCCAAAGCAGCTCTTATTTTTAAAATGTATAAAATGAAGACTTGGCTCCCTGCTTTAGGCATACATAGCTCATTCTCCTTTCCAAGCTGCTCTCATCCCTCCCCCACCAGATTACCTTGGAAACAAAAACCTGTATACCTCAATATGCATCAAACAGCAACCACTAACCTACCAAACCATTCACAAATCTCCCTGAAGTTGTGCAAAACCATCAACCACTTCCAGACCACTTCTGCCACTCAACCATCAACCACTTCTGCCTTCTCAGTTGCTGTTTTCATCATCTACACCTGCATGTCTCCTCCAGAGAAGGGTTTTCACTGAGACTCACCACTCCTGGCTGGCTGTTCTGGGATGCACTTCAGCAAACAACAGAGGCGGCAGCAACACACAGCAGCATTTTTTTCCCACGGCATATCATTATAACACAAAGTGAATTGGCAACCAAACATCCCACTAAACTTTCTATTAAGCGTGGATGGGAGCATCATCCACACAGAAAATATTATCCAAGGATGAAGAATAATGCAGCTGTCTATAACCAATGGTTTTGGTGACTCCTTTAAACCACACAACTTACTGCATAGCCCAAGCAGAGAGAGCCTTGCACTCGTAATTAAAATGCAGCCATCCACAAAAGGGAAAGAAGCAGCTTTTCTGTCACTCATAATAACACTGTCCATATACTTAGCAAAGAAAGAGATGAGAGAATAGTTTATCATAATTGTTCTACAACAGTGGCAATCACACATAATAATTAGTGGGGAATGGTATGCAATATGAAATTGAGTTTCAAATAGCACCAAAATGTCGTTGTTGTAGAGAGACGGAGCTGAAGATGCATCTTTTGATTTCCAAGTTATTACTTTCTTCATGATGCTCTCCATTCAGAAAACTCAGGACATGTAATAAATATATAAACACCTACATAAATAACAACATTTTGTTTATCTTACAATTAATATTTTTCTTAGAGCAGGATCAGGGCTCCATCACGGAGGATGCAGAGTTGTCTCCCTCACCGCGCTCTGTTGCAGTAATGGTGAGGGAGCTGTTGTGCATCACTCACCTTCTCTGCCCCCCGAGGCATCCAGCCCCACACCTGAGCACAGCTCTTCTGCATTAGCTGCAAGATATTTCACTTGTCAGTGCAGGCAGACTGGATTGCAGCTGGATGAATGACCTGACAATAAATCTGGATGGTGTCTACAGCTTAACACAGAGCTGAAGGACACTGGTTTGTTTGCGTATATATGATTCAAAGATTTGACTAAAACTATTTAGAAGGGAGATGTTATATGAAAGTTATGAAACTAGGAACTTAACTTGTGACTTTGTGCTCACAGCAATTTGCAGATGTAAACCTTTGCTAGCACAGAAGTACTGGCGTCTTGCTATATGACCCATTGACATCAGCATACTCGGTTTATTGTGTCATTAAATCATCATTGCTCAGCTGAAGAACATTCTCCAGCTCAATGAGGACAACATCTTTCCTGTGCAGATTGGGTGGAAAGATGATAGCCTGCATCACAAAATCCAATCTACACCCAAACTCACATGATTCCAGTGACATAGTCCTCCTCAGACACATAGCCTCTGAGAATTGTTTTCCTCAGACATGTGGTCCTTTCACAGAACTGGAACCAGGATTGGTTTTTCTGCTTTGGCTGTCTGCCCAAATCAAACCCAGAGACAGTAAACTAAAAAGGTGTTTATTCTGGCCCATCATGTCAGGCCCTTTACGTATACCCTAGTAATGTCACCAGGCTAGTAAAACACTTGCAGCAAACTAGATTTTTGTTCCCTCCTGATTTTGATTTTTGATCCTCTTAAGCATGTTGCAATCAAACCCTGCAGTCATTTGATGCAAAAGAGTCACCCATTGTCTGCAAGGATGCTATGGGCTCCTTTGTCTCCTCTTGAAGAACTGCTTCCTGCCCAAATTGCTAAGAAGTCGCTTTCAGCTACACATAAGGTGCTTTCCTAACCTCCTGTTCCTTGGCATTCACCTCAGTGACTCACAAGGAAGGATTAACATTGTGTCCTTGAAGTTCACCAACTGCCAGAAAGCCTCATTTCATAAGTGTAACAATCCTTCTGCAAACACTAATATTCGCTTCCTATAACTGACTCTTGTTCCAAACAACATCAGAAGGTCCCCACTGGCTTGGACCAAAGAGCATTCCTAAAGTCCAGGCTCTGCCACCAACCCTGAGAGTTACCAAGTGCCTAGAGAAGGGAGGAAGAACAAGGGGAGCTTTTTTACCCACTTCTTCCCCTTCAACCCAGACGATCTATTCTTGCCTTGTTGTGAGAATGTTCCATACGTCAGACCATCCTTGTCATCTTTCTACAATTTTCCTATTCAGGGCACAGTCAAGATTGTCTCACCTAAGACACACAAAAATCTCTATTTGTGACAAGTGGTGACTGAACTTTCACACTGCCTGACCTGCAGCGGGAAGCAGTCTCTGCCCACTGTATGTCAGGGCAAATAGTGCAGAGAAAAAAAAGTGACAGAAACCAATAAAAAATACAAAGCTGAGACTGGCAAGGGGAAAACGCTGACATGCAGTCATATGGTCAAGAAATTTAGCCCAAATCTTCTGAGGCCTACACAGTCCTTCCTTGCAGCCACTTTCATCATAACCAGCTGGCAAGCAGCAGCAGCTCAACAGAAATATGCCAGAAGCAGACATTTTCTCATACCCTGGTTCCTCCAATCAATTACAAAACACTTCTCTCAGCCCAGCAAGGCACTGTGTCAGAATAGAGGTCACTTACCTTTGAAGAGAGATTTTGTTCCAAACAGAGACAAACCTGTCTCAGAATCTACAAAGCCTGCAGTTCACCACTTACCTATCCAGAGTATCCTGACGCACTTTACTCCCTCCAGCTCTGCTGTTGACAGTGGTGTTCTTGTTGGCAGTCATGGTCATTTCTGCTTTCTGAAAATGTGGATATCTGTGAGAAGAAAAGTCAATTAAGCTTATAATTAACCTTCAAGACTGCTGTAAGTGCTGTGTTGTATAAAAGTAGATTTCTGAGATGGTTTTCATTCTATAAAAAGCAATCAGTCCAGTTGTAATTCTGCAAAATGAAACCCTGTCTCTATCTACTGCTGCTCTTTAGTCAAGTTTGTCAGAGCCTAGTGCTATAAGTGGAGGCATCTTATGGGAATTAAGTGTATGCTTCAGGTTCTGGCATGTCAGATCAACAGAGCTGGATACCACATTCACAGAATATCACAGGTTTGCTGTGGTTCTTACATCTGTCAGTATACGTGAAGAACCCAGTAACTGCACTGTGTGATAGTTGGAAATACCATACCTATGACTGGCATTTTGGCCACACAACAGCTATGTCAATGAATGGAGAAACTTTTCTTAATTATAAAGTGCAGATCTATTATGGAAATATTCTCTAACAGTGAAATATATTCAGTAGCAAATATGTTGAATACATTTTTCACATCTGCTTGTGTTACAAAAATTATCTACAAATGGTTTTCTCTATTGATCCCAAGATTCTTTAAGCAAAACTGTCTTGGGACACTTTCAAGACCTTGAGTAATATAAAGAATAGTTACTAATTTCTAGTTATTTCCTACCAACTTGGTAACAACCCAAAAGCCATACATTTCTTTTCCACCATGGTAAAAACTCTGTATATGCAGCTAAGTGCCCAAAAGATGGACCTTACTTCTGTAATATTGCTGCACACCAGCAAAGAAACAGCTCAGTACTACAATTCATTCCGTCTTCATCCCATTATCTTAACAGGAATGTCATGCTGTGACTGAAGGGAGAATAGGATCGTATGGATATAGGCCACACATAATCCCAAGGATGCAAAAGTGGTACATTCTAACATCATATTCCATGTTTCTCTGGTGTAAAGCACAGATCTTACCAGCAATTTCCTCTGCTGTTGTAATCACTTGAGAAATATTTTGCGAAAAGAAGGAGAAATATATTTTCACATCTTAGTAAGATTTCTAAAATGCCAGCAGAGTCCCTCATGAAAGAAACAGAGCGGTACTTATTCCAGCTGATGCTACAGGATTTATTTATCAAGGATTCTGTGGCTCTGTTGGCATATGCTCTGGGTGGTTTCTGAGACTGCTCATTAGTTTATAGGCTAGAATATCTACCATGGTTTGCTGCACTGCCACCCAAAGCCTGACCAGAACTATGAACTTTTATGACCATTAATGGCACAGCTAATGCAAAATGAAGGAGTATTACAAAACTTCTTGTTTACTCAAGCCCACAGTAAGCCCAGACTGCTTGAGAAGCCAACTGTTGATGTGATGCTGAAAGGCAAGCTGGGTACTGACAACACACAAAATCCTTTTACTAACAGACCCATTTGCAGTGAAGAGGACATTCTCTAAACTACTTTATTCCAAACAGTTCTGCCACAAATAAGGTCAGAAAATCTCTTGCAGATTGCAGATCCAGAGGCAATCACGCTGACCACAGACTCCAGGTCTACTTGTCCTTCTCTGATTATCTTGTGTGTGTATCAGTTTTCCCAGGTTAAGTGGAGATTTCTTTTTCCCAGTTGGGAACATTTTTTTCTACTCTGAAGCTCCCTAAATTCCTCCAGTGTCTCATTGTTATTGTTAGTGCTACATTATCAAGATTACAGGACTGTTAAAGAACTGCCTGTTCTGACTGGAAAAGGGTTTGCTTGGGAAAAGAAAGCCACTGGTGCTCGCCAAGCTTTCTAGGACTGTACATTCCACAGGGAGCCAGCGGCTTTTTAATGTTTTCCACTCGCCAGTTCAATACTTTAACATAGATGTAAATCACTTATTAGTAATTAAGATGAGAGAAATAAGATATATAAATGTGGTGCAAGGTGAATAACAACTGTTAGCGTGTATGTGTTACCCTAATTTTCCAAGACTTGCTCTCTTGTTCAAGACCAAAATAAGCTGAAGGGACGCTCAAAAAGATGGGATATGGACCTGGCACATAAAAAAAGACAGTGTGCTTTTATGTTGCTGTTTTCAAACGGTCCACTTTTCCCATACTCAAACTCTAATGGGAAAGACTACACGTACTTGTACATCAAAGCTTGATAGCAATCACTGTGGTCAGTATAAAAAAAAGTTATTATTTAAACCTCATATTTCAAATCTACCGTAAATATCAAATGGGCCAAACGGTTTTGTTTTCAGCAAAGGAGGAACTGCATTTTAAAAGACAATTTGACAAGACTAGTAATATCAGTGTGTTTCTTCCCATGCAGTTGAGATTCTAGTATATACATGGTGATATCAACTGACTTTTCCACGCGGTTTTTCTCTAATGCTTATTTTGCATTAATTATTTTACCACAGGTGATGCTGGTATCATACCAGCATATGCAAAGAGAATCCAAATAACTTGCACATGGCAGAAAAGTAGTCAAACAGCAATTTACAGAGGTGCCTGGAAGCAAGGGCTTAATACCAAAATCCCCAACCTCAAAACAAAAACAGACGGAGAAAAAAACCCTACGTTTTATGGTTGCGCAGCAAATTATTTCAGAGTATTCGAAGGAGTCTGACAGCCTGCAAATTTATATGAATCATTATATGGTAAGAATCGCATCCCCTGGGCTTGTATGGGAGCATTCTCCATCACAGTATTTGCAAATTATTCTTCATGAAGCAATGAGAACCAAAAATCTGTCAAGTATTGTGACATACCATTAAAGACAAACCCAAAAATAGTCATGTCACACAGATTCCACATTGTCTAGTTAACCGTCTAACTAGACTTTGCCAAAAAATCAGAATTCTGTTTTATTTGTAAATGTATAGAATTACCCTAAACCCCTTATTTAGCTGTAATTTGTGCTTTACTCTAGGCACGGTCCCACTAATTTCACTAGGAAAACCCTCAATTTGGTAATTTAGTGAGCCCAGATGGTAGAATCCAGACCTTCTTCACTGTTGCATTCATTTTGTCTAAAATCTCCACAGGCCATTTGGCAGGATCAAAGAGTAAAGACAACAGACCTCATGGAATCTGCTGCTAGCACCTGGCAAGGGTCACCCTCCTGACTGAAAATGGCTGCTGCAATATAGATGTTTCCTAACAGATTTTTACCATTGCAGGAAGCCCTGATGACAGAATATTCTTTTTGGACCATTTCCCCCAGCTCTTAAACATTTCCTTCATCTTCCAAAAGGAAAGCATGGCCTGGAGCTTTTTTATGAACAGAAGGGGCACTGAAAACCATCACACTTTGTGCTAGTGAACCTTGCAACATCATTGAGTCTCCAACTCCATTAATTGTTACAGGTGTCAGACCTACGCTCCTCCCCAATGTAGTATAAAATTATTCTTCATTTCCTAAAGGATCCTAGTACTTTGGAAACACTCACTCACAGTCCTTCTACAGTGCAAGTCGTTCCTCAGTCCACTCTCATTCCCTGCAAACATCATGTTACAATTCAAAGCACAGTTCGGTGCTTAGTACAGACCACCCTGGAACACAGGCTGCAGGGGTGACACATCGTGAACAAGTCAAGCAGAAAGTCTTAGGAAGTCTTCAAAGCAATTTCCCTGTTGAGCTGACCCTGATGACTGCACCTTCCTCAGCCCAAGGCTGACTGGCAAAGTCTGCTGGACAGCTGAGAAGCATCCTGACTTTGCAACTACTGTAAGTTTTGATTCATTAGAGCATCACGTGAAGTAAACCACGGGTCACAGCTATAGCACAGAGCAAGCTGCTGTCCCCAGTGCTGTCAGCACACCTCCCTGCCTTCCTGCCAGGCACACGTGGCTCCCACTCAGAGCACCAACTAGAGTGGAAACTGCAAAATTAATAGCACTTATGTGCCTTGTACAAGGTTTTAATGTTACTTGATGGGAGGAAGGGGAATATCAATGCGGCTGCATAAAGACGAGAGAGAGAGAGAGATTCCGTTTTCACTTAGCCATACACTTCTTTTGAGTCACAGGGTAAATGGCTTGAGCTACACTAGCTGAGCTATTTCCTGAGGACCGCATATAGACTTCTTTTCTAGAAGCAAGCTGTGCTTCCCAGGAACATCTGAAGTACACTCAGACATACTGAGGATGGCTTAACAGGATCTGTTATATTGTACTTGAAACCTGGATTAACATTTCAATGTAGACAAATTGCCTTAATTCTCATTTCTCAAATCGTACTCTATAGAGCAAAAACAAGTCAGAATTCGTCTGTACACAGAGGAGAATTTACTGCATCCTATATACTCTACATGAACTCTGATGCAGACATTCTTAATACACATTTAGGGTGTGTAATACTTTCCAAATTACCTTGTCTAAGGGCATGCTTAGGAGTAAGGATATAACCAGTAAATTATCTCAGGGCAGGCAGGGAGCTACAAATGAATAATGTGGCTTCCTGCTGCCTGCACAAACAGACCCTTGCTCTTCTGCTCCCATACTCTGAGAGACAGCAGTGAAAGCGACACTCACAAAGCTAGAAAACCTTTGAAAAAACCTTTCAGTTTGCAACTATCTGTGACATATCATCGATAGAAGCAGAAGGCAAGCTGACATTGTCAAAAATTGTTGTTTTGAGTTCCAAGCAGCAGTAGATCTTTGATACCAGTGCCTCAGTAAGGTCAAGAACTGATAATGTGGTGTTACTGTGCATCTCCTTCTGTTTAGATCACTATGGCCTGTAATTGTGCTACTGTTCTGAGTCAGTATCTCCAAGAAGCAGGTCCTGTCCATGACACCTAATCTGCCAACACAAACATTTCTAGCAAAGCAACTATTAATTTGGATGGACTGTCTTAACATGATGACAAAAAAGCATCCTGGGAGGATGAGGAACTGGCTGGAGACCTCATGGATACAAGCAGAAAATGTCAGCCAAAAGTGTCTTGGCTTGTACAAAGAGATGAGAACAACCTTGGGTCGGTCTTCTCTTGCTCTTGGCAGTTACCCAGGGAATCTGTAGAAAGGCACAGAGAAGATCTTAATTCCTCTGTATCCAAAGTACATCCCAAAGTGACCCAGGACCCAGCAGTAAATGGGGTGGCAAGTCTGTTTGTAGTAGGGATTTGTGAAAGAACCATTCAGAAGAGGTATGTTTACATTCAGAAATTACTTTCTTGCACTTAAAGCAACGTGTAGGATACAGGAGCTCTGACATAGATTTCCTTTGCAGTCTTCAGAAAGCTGCTTAGAGATGAGATCCTCAAATTTGATCTCACCAAATATCACTGCTCTACCAGGGAACCAAGAGTAACTTTGATTTATCTCATGAATAAACAGTGAGGACATGTTCTTTAGTAACTTCCCGCTCTCCAGTAATGTGCTAGAGCCCAGACATGGAGCTGTCACCAATGATAAACACATTGGTAACAGAGACAAGCCATTCCTTACCAGATTCTGTGGCCTTCAAAACCACCCTCTCCTGTCTCCTGCAGCCACCTTCCTGAAATGTGGCATCTCTCAGGGCAATGAGCACCTGTTTCGTACACAGCGGGTTTCTGACTCAGATTCCCTGCATGTTTATGGACCTCTTGGCTACTGCCCCACTCTCCTTCAAACTCTACACATTTTAAGCCAAAACAAATAAACCCAAGCTCCCTGTGCTCCCAGGACGATAAACCACAGCAGGGTGTGAGCAGGCTGGCTGAGAGGGTGCCGTCCATGCTGTTTGCCTAAGATCCATCTCCCACCTCAGACGATGGAACAGACAGAGAGGAAACAGAACAGGAGAGAAGTGTGTCGCCAGCACCATGAGTGAGCCTCAACCTTCCTCCTGGCCGTGCTGCTGACATGGAGGAAGCACACTATAGAAAAACAGGCGGAGAGGTGAGGACCAGGCAAACATCAGAAAAGTAGAAGACTGGTGGAACAAAGGCAAGATAGAGGATAGATAACATACCTGTGTCAGAAAAACACAAGTGGGAAACAAGGAAGAGACTTTTAGAAGGCAAAAAAAAATAGTAAGGAGCACTAGAAGTGAAAAGATATATGCTCCCCTTCTTTCCCCTTCCCGCTGGGGGTACACTCCATATCCCCCAGAGAAAGCAGTCCATCTTTCGTCACACTCAGGGACATTTTCATTCCATGGTTAATATTTTCCTCATGGAATAAACAGAATTTTCACAAAGATACTTCAACAAAAATGGATCTGCAATAATGTGGTAACCTGACGTGAGACTTCACTGAAAGATACAGAAACTTCTGTTGTCCTGCAAAGCAGGTGCAAGTTCTGAGTGTGGGAAGTGTCCAAAGTCAAGGTAACTGCTCATTTAACGTGCAAGTCCAAACTCAGAGTACAACTCAAGGTTTTGGGTCCCTAATTCCTGGGTAGAAGCCTCACCCCACACACACATACAGCCATGTACTGACTGTAGGAGACCACAGTTCCCAGACTCCTGCAGTTTCTCTAGAGAATTGACTCTAGAAGGGGGACAAAAGAGGGAGAGAGGAAAGGACAGAGAGAATATTGGCAGCTATACTGGATTCACAATAACAAACTAGGCACAGCAAACCACTGCTTATTGCCTTTGTTAACAAAAATTGTAGTCACTATAGCAACAGAAAAAGGGGGGCCGAAAAAGCCCGAGACGTTTTAAAATCCCCAAAGAACACAACCTTCTAATATGGAAAAATCAAGATTTATTGCACCAACAGCTCCCACAAGGCAGGGCTATAGTAGTGCACAATGGTTTCAATTAGAAACACAAATCATTAACCAGTGCAGCTGGGCTTCGTAGTTGGCAGACCACATCACCTCTTCCAGTGAGCCACGACTTCTTCAGGGACTGAACTATCTTCTCTTGCTGCATGATATACCCTTCAGTCCCGTTTCTGGTGGCTTTACCTCGCATCCTCTGCCAAGCCCTGTGACAGGGTGACTAATGCCCCTGCTCAACAGAGAATATCAGGGAAAGGCTTCTGCGCTCAAGCCCTTGTGCACACAGCCCTTGGCAGCCATCACACGCTGCTGTCCCTGCGGGCACTGCCCAGCACCGCACTGCACACTCAGCAAGCATCCCAGAGAGAAAAGCATTTTGGTCCCCTGCTGCCTGTGTGTACTTTCCTTCTCAAACACAAATGCTCACAAGCTCAAAGAGGGGAGGAATGTCTGGCACTTCTGCGGTGACTATCTGGCAGAAGCGATGCTCCATTTTCTGGCAACTCAACCAGGGTCTTAGAACAATTATTTTAATTCCTGATTCAAGCACTAGAGACAGAAGATCAAGTTACATTTCTCTCCAGCCATCAACACTAATTCAGTTTTCACTAAGTCAGCCTTGCTGGAATTTCACTCTTCCACACTAACACAAAAAAGGAAAGTGTGAATCAACATTGAAAATCCATTAGAAAAAGCATAAGGAATTTCAAGAGTTGCCCTTCACAAATGGAAAACAAACAAACAAACAAAAAAACCAAACAAAAAAACCNGGCAGGAGTCACAGACATGCCAGCTCTGTTCCCGTGTACGCTGCACTCAGAGCGGCAAAAGGGAATGAGAGGGGTTTTGACAGAGGCAAAACAAAAACAACCCCCCAAACAAGCCATGAATGGTATCAAATATCTCTTAAACCTTTCCAGGCTGTGAGATGGTATTTGATGATTTGAAAGAGCTTCTCCCCTTTCCTTTTACGAAAATGATTTACATACTGCTGTGTACATGACATGCTAGGGACCTCTCGAGAGGCCAGCCGCTGTTCCAAAGAACTTACACTTCTATGATAGGAATTTCATAAATGAAGGCACTAAATATCTTCCCAGATGCAGGCTTGAATAGACCCACTGTACTGGTGAGTTCTGCTGAGGGAACAATCTTTCTTCACAATCCGCAGAGCAGGAGCAAACCTGATGCAGAGAAGCATTAGACTTAACCGTTTCATTCTTTCAGTGGAGAGGACCAAGACTCACAGGAGCGGTCAGGCAAGCAGTGCTGCAACTGAGACCTTGTCAAACGGCCTCGTGCACACTGCGTCTCGCATGGGTTGTTCAGACCTCCCAAATCCCACTTCTCTGCTCGCACTGCAAGTTTTAACAGCTGTAATATTGGAGAGGGCACAAAAGTACCCAGCCTCAACAATGTGCCAAGGAGGAAGCGCAATCCCATGTCCTTCCGTTCAGCTGGATGCATCTGGGAAGCACAAGTAGTCAGTGCCTTCAGGAACAGGGTCCCCTTTCTCGTTTTTGGATTGGCTGCAGTGCTGTAACGCGCTATTACTTATGTTTAACGATATTGAAACATGTAACATGAATTTGAAGTATTCATGTGAAATGATTCATTTTATCCAGACAGCATTTGGAGGGTCACTCCAGCACCAGCATTTCTACCCAAAGTTTTAGCACCGATGTTCCTACTTTAGTTCAATCCAAAACTGTGAGTAAAATATAATTTAATAGTAATTTGATTTTGCAATGATCTCATTGAAAAGGCATATCCAGCCTTGCCCTTGTGATACAGAAATGGCCACAGGATAAGCCTGAGGGACACAGATTAACACTCAGATCAGATACAGTTTCAACCCCTTCTCTCTTGCAGGGAATGTTTTGGTCTCTTGCCAAGGAGAGAGCATTCCACACACAATAGAGTAAATTTGGTGCAGCACCCATATGGAAATATCTTCTTCAAGACAAGGCCGGGGTGTAAAATCTATTATCTCAACACATTCCAAAACTGAATGAGCTTACAGCAAAGTCTGACTCAAACTTTCCCCATCTCCTGGGAGTCCATATTTGAGCAAACTGTTGAACGGTGGCATTGCACACCCCGGCACTAAAGCTGGCATTCTTCTTCCTTTTCTTCTTTTGTATGGATGAACACAGCAGAGGTCTAATTTGGATTTGCTCTCTTGACAATAATATTTTTATTATCTCTTTCAAAGTGCAATTACTATAGAAAAGTAACTCTGCATCTGTCTGACCGTCAGAATTACACCTGTCTAATGCCAATGCAACTCATCAATAAAAATGCCCGAAGAGGTTTTGTTACGATCAATAACAAAGTTCACCTAGTGAAAAAGCTACTCTGCTTTCCGAGTTTAGGCTTATGCAGTTGTCAGCTAAACACTATTTTCAGAGAGATACGGTTCACAGAGGATGATATGAGAGATGAACTCCTATACAAGACATCTTTTGTGTCCTACACCTTCACTGTTCCTCCTTCAGTTCACTCCTATGCACACTGATCTTTCCAATACCAGTAAGCAGAGAATTGAAAATGTGCATCTTCGAATAGACAAATTATTATAGTTACATAGGTGCAATTCTATATGTGCAATACTGCACACACAATTTGGCAAGAAATTTCACAAACAAGACTTGTCTTCCAGTAAGTATATTAGCTGGAAGTATATACACAGAGTATAAATAATGCTTTCCTACTAAAAAATCAATTATCAGAAAACAACCAACCTTCGAGACTTATAAAATCTATTATGTGAAAATGCTTCAGTTTCAGATTCATGTAAATATTTTTTTCCCTGGATTTGATAACAAACAAATCTAAACATTCAAAAGAGAAATAAATCCGTCTTGTCTGGCATGAAGTCAGCATTACCAAATCCCACATGGTTCCAGTTGATACCACAAACTTGGCCATAGATCATTCAAACCTCAGTCCTGAGCCTCCAAAAGGTAGGTAAGTACCTGTGAAAGTTTTACAATGCCAGGACAGGATAGTGATTTGCATTACAGAGGAAGATAGAACCGTACCTGTGCCTAGAGCACAGCGGGTAAAAGCTGACTAACAGCAGATTTCATCCTGCTAGAACAAAATAAATACCTTTTGCAACTCCCAAAGGTAATGATTTATGAGAACAAATTCAATTCAAATATATTTTGTGACAATCCACTCATCTGATGATTTAGGGCTGAGGTATTTTTAACTGATAATTTGCATTGAAATTTGATTTATAAATATACCAGGATCCATGGGTCCCTATAGAGCATAAATTCCCGCAGTTTCCTGATGGAATAACTGCATCTCTTTTCTATTGTGTTACTAGTATCTGTGATAATCTGAACTTCTTCTTTATTTTCCCCAGACAAATCTTTTCCTGTTTAACATGAAGGAAGAACACGCAGTGAGACACATCCACACAGAAGAGGTTTTCTTTATCTTATGTTTTAGATGCAAGAGCCATTCTAGGGATCCTTTTTCTGATCCTAGGAAGTCTTAATGTGTGAAAAACATGACATTCACTTGAGCTGAATCTTCACAGCAACTGTACCTCAGGTGAGGCTCTAAAGAAAATACGTGTGAACACAGTTGGAAATTTGAGGGCTCTTTTTCAACCTGCAGTTTAATCTTACTGCACAGTTTCAAGGTACTATCTCTGCTGTACCAAACATCTGCATTTTCTTAATGATTTGACCACTCTTCCTATTCAAAAGTCTATTAAAGTTCCTGAGTGACAAATTTGTCTCATGCTGTAGCTATACCATCAAAATGCCAAGCAACTGTTCCATTCATTTCTCGCAGAAGCAAGTTTTGGCCCTTTCAGTTTTAATTAGAGAACTGGAACCAGAACACAGAAAATGAGAAGCCCTTGGTAATGCAGCCACACCCCACTCAGATTCTGCTCTGTGCCCAGTATCCCCACCCAGCCATGGACACACACCAGAGAAATACCAGCTGTTGAAGCTTTGCAGATGGCAACACCAATACTATGCCATTCTGGACTTTCTCCTCAAAGGATCACTCCACATGGCTTCTTTTATAGGGTCAAGATCTTTTTTCTTGAGGGAATGGATATCTGGGCATGGAAAACAGCTGTGGGCCTGAACAATTGGGAAATAGCATTTATAAACTGAAATAAAGTCCTCAGTTTGTGAAAGCAGCTGGAGGGAGGGCTGAATCTTATGAGTAACATAGCTGAAACTGAACAGACTGTTGACAGTGAGATATTTCATATGCTAACTACAGCTGCGCTCTTACATGACAGTACAACACTTCAATCTGTAACTAAAGAAGATTTAATGCACAACGATGTACCCCTATTTGCTGTTTTACTATGTTGAGATTAATCATTCTGTCCTTTCCCTACACCATTTTTAGGGAAGAGACAGCACATTGCGCATTTTTCGTGTACTTCACAGAGTACAAGTGCTAGAGTGCGCAGTGGTTTCGGTGCTACGTGAGAGGTACAGTACACCTGTGTGAACGTAGAGTTGCTCTCTAAATGCAAAGGGATGGGCCCCGAAAGGAAACCTACAATACTTGGAAGTCTCTGACTTACTGATACAAACAGTCCAGTCTCCACGTGTGTGCCATTCAACACAGCGTCTCTTCCGAGTAACCCCACAAGTGAATGCCCAATGAAAATAGAAAACACGGAGCCAAAATGCCACATGATGAAACACCTCAATAAGCTTTCAAAATGTGTTACAGAAATCTTTCAAAACAGTCAGCAAGGTACTTTACCCATGCCAAGAAGAACATCATCTATTTCAATCAAAACTTTCCTTTCTCTCATGGAAGAAATAAAAGCTAAATCTTTTCTTTCAGAGCTACTCTGCTTCAGCCAAGCCCGTTATTCATTGTGCTGTTAAACAACAAGATTTTTTTGATGTCAATGGATCATACAGAAGATTTAACACAGTAATCTGTCTGAAAAACCCAGTGGCATGGTCACGACTAAACAAAGGTTAAAAGTGTTTATCCAGTTCTAATTTAGTCAACAACTTGGTTTGTTTCACATCAACCCAAGAAGTTTATTAACTTTTGATTGTTATTTTATTTAGCACTACATATTGCAAAACCTCCATCTTGTTATTACTACTGCCTGTCTTGTCCAGTGACCTGGAAACTCAACCATCTAAGGAGAAAAAGACAAAATTCAAAATCCTCTTGTCTACAAATGGACTGTACAGAAGGCATCTTGCATCTGTAATCAGTTACTGAGATGAAGATTGCAGGTTCGTGTTTCAGAAATCAACAGCTACAGAGACTGAAGATGGGGAAAGGACACGG
>WEIS01094074.1:0-27149 GCA_013389965.1 Todus mexicanus
AGTTCAGAAGGGTGATATTGACTTATGTGGGGACCTTTTCAGTGGCCCTCAGTCCATGTGTTGCTCTCATTTGTCACAAATTGTTGTCTTGTAATGGATTTTGTTTATTCCCAGCATGTGCTGGCTCTGAACTAGCATTGAGAGCAGATAAAATTCATCTGCAGATGGAGTGCTGTCTGTTCTCTCACAGGTACTTGTTTTCATTAAATGGGTAAACATCAGGAAAATACCCTTCTCTATAGACTGCCTTACACAGTCAGAGTTCTGGGGCAGTGATAAGTCTGTTGTGTTTATTTATATTTACTTATTTATACAACCCTTGTCTTTATTTTAGAGCTTTTTACAAGCATTGATGCATGTATCCTACCCTGCTTTGTGCTAAGACTAGTAGCATCCCCATTTTATAGCTTCGTAAAGAGCTGTCTTGTGTGGTTTGAGATTGTGCAGAAGGTCTGCATCAAAACAGGGAACTGAACCCAGACTTCTGGTTCAGTATCCAATACCCAGGAAGAATGGGGGAGAAGGCAGGATTAATTTTGTGCTTATTTAAAGGTATATTTGTGTTAAATATACTTCTAGAGGTGAACAGCTTCAGTGTGGTGCTTTTCATTACAATAATTGCCTTGAGAAGAGGCTTAAAAGGATAAAAATGTAGTATTTGTTTGCATCTTCACCACAAACAGAATTGCAGTTGTACTGCAGAGATGGATTTGGCTTGTGGCATTTGGTGGAACCAAAAGGTTTGACTCAATCTGATATTGGCAGAGTAAAATGTATGAACAGACGATTGCCAGCAAGTTGATTTACCACTATGAGATTATAAATTGTCATCTGGGCTATAGTAGTTTGACTCGGTGATTTTTTTTCATTGCAGTAAGTACCAAAGTGTTTGCTTAAACCATCAAGGAGATTGGTTGGTTCAGTGTTACCGTGACTCAGCTGGCAAATGGTAACTTGTTGGTCATGGTAACTCAGTTGCTTACTTCTGTGTTTGCGTCTCTTGGGCTGATTGTTGGTGGGTAGCCTTTGTGAATGGAAGGCAAGCAAATGGAAAAACCTGGGCATTACCTGGTTGTAGTAACTTTCCTCACACCTAGCTGGGGTAGCAGCAAATCTGCCTGCAGAGCTTCTGGCTGGTTGCAGAAAAAAACAAAAAAAAACAACAAAGAAGATTTGTCTGGGTCTAAGTTGCTGGCCTACTGAAATAAATTTGTCACCCTTATCAGAGCTATGAGTTCTTACATTTAAAGTTCTGGCAACAAATAGCTGAGGTTTAAAATAGAGTTATGTGGGTTAGTAGTTCAGTCCCTCCCACTGCTGGAAGACGGAGTCTTTGCAGAAAAGGTGGAGAACCTTCCCTTGTTGAGAGCCAAGATGGCCTTTTGGACAGCCACACATTAGCGCATACCTTTGCATTATCCAGCAGTGATGTGTGAAGTCAGGTGGGTCCAACCTACACAAAAATGAACCTGTGCTCTGTGCCCAGCCTCTGGGCTCCAGAACTCTACCCAGGGTCTGCAAATTTAAATAGCTTACAATCAAGGTCTGCCTCTCCAGGAGGAAACCTTGCTTGCAGTGTAAAACCACTGTGCATTTACGCTTGTTTATGGAGGGAAGTTAGAGTGCAGTAAGCTGGGGTGTGAGTTTACGGCTCCCCAGCTGTTCTCGACTATTTGGTGTGGGCATTTTTCATACGCAATTAAGAGCTGAGCTACTTGCTCCCACGGTGTTGAGTATGAGTGGCTATGGGATGAGCTGGTGTGCAGGGCCCAGCATGCTGTCCATTCGGAGCCCAGCTTATTGCCCCTGCTCAGAGTGAAGAAGCCCTTGGATGCCACTTGGATTTTACAGGAGCCCGTGTGGATTGGAGCAGTGGCAAGGTGATGGAGAGGGACCAAGAAGCAGTGTGGCCGGCAGGGCAGGCACAGCTGGGACACAGCCGGCTTGAACATGCTGTGGACAAGGCAGGAACATCAGTAATGCAAGTGGAAAGCATTTGTATGGGGAAAGGGGCAGCGTCCTGGAGAGCAGAATCAAGGGGAGCCCTTGGATACTGCTGGCAGCAGGTCCTGCCAGTGGGACCCAGCCTCTCTCCAGCCTTTGCCCAGCGCTGGCCTTGGCAGAGCCCACGGGCAGGCTGCTGGTGTGTGCCTGGCAGAGGAGGGAAGGGAGCAAGGGCTTGCTGTGGTGGAGCACAGGCTGGCATCTGAGCAGCTTTGCTTCTGCCCCATCTGAGCAGCCTCACCTCTGCCCTGCTGGCTCTTGGTGGCCCTTCCTGGCTGCCTGCCGCCTCTCCCTGGCTGCCAGCCCCCTGCCCGCTGGCAGGCACCCTGTCCCCTGCCCAGGCTGGGAGCAGGGTGGTGAGAGGTGGGCTGTGGAGAGGAACAACTCCCACGGGCCCTTGATCCACCCCGGCAGAGCAGGCAGCCTCCCCCCGGCTCCCCGTGTCAAGCGCGTGTTTAAGCTTGTGCTAGTCTCCTGGACACCTTCCCGGTGAGTTTTCCAGAGAATGACTACAGATGAAATGCAATTAGACACAGATGGACGGGGGGTGGGGGAGGGGTGGGAGACGAGCCGAGTTTGAAGATGGGGGGAGGGGAACGATTAATTGCGAGGCCATGAAGCAGAGCGGCGCGTGCAAGAGCGAGATGTGTGTGAAGATCAGAGGTCCCCACTGGGAGATGCTCGCTGGGCTGGGGCCGGGAACCTGAGGAGGTCTCTCTGCTCTCAACTGCTGCTGCCACCGCTGTTGTGGTTGTTGGAGAGCCAGAGGGAAGCAGCAGGCGTGTCTCAGGGATGATTAATCATGTATGGCAGCAGCGAGGAAGGAGGACGCGGTGCGCACACAGAGACCAGCACCTCCCCTACCCCTGCGCGCCTTTGGCTCGCTGACAGCAGGATCTTCTGCTCTGAAATCCAGCCCCGGAGGAGAGGAGGGCAGCCAGAGAGGGACCGTGCTTCGCCTGAGCCAAGAGACAGCTTTGTACCCACCCCATCCTCCGGGAGCTTTGACACTCCCAAAACTTCTATCTTCTGGGTCTGGGAAGAATGAAAGAAATATGAAAGCAGGGAGTTGAGCTACTCCAGGTGGGAGGTGAGACAGACCTGATTGAAGGTTTAATTAGCGAGGAGCGTGGAAAAAATAAAAGTGGGTTTGGCAACAGCAGGCTGTGAGTGCTTCCCAGTTGGAGAGGTGGGGACAGGGCACAAAGCAGTGCAGATTGGTGCAGGAGTCCCTTTGGCTCAGGACTTGTCAGCCTCCTCTCTCTCCACATCCTGGCACTACCTGGAAAAAAAAGAGATTTAGACATAAATTGGTCTTTGTTTTGGGGAAGGACTTTGGGTTTTAAGTCTCCAGGATTTGACTTCTTATTGCTTTGACTAGAAACCTGCCTTTTTTTTTTTTTTTTTTGTATGTTTGTATGTGTGATCTTTTTGAGAGGTCAGAGTCCTGCACAAGGAGAGAACTAGAACAGGACAGTATTAAAACTTCCAAAATAGGAGACACATGGTTAAACCATGACCGCTGGCAGGCCTGCCACTTCAAACCAGGCTTCCCGGTCAACTGGCCATTACTTGCAGCAGTCTGCATGAACATCTTCTGCTTGCAACTTCCCCTCACAATTTCTCCTGCAAGTAGCTGAAAGTGTCCCCTTTTCCCTGCATCCCCCATCAAAGCTAAGGCAATATTCTTCCCTCTGTTGCTATAATTTACAGTGGATGATGTCAAAGTGCACGTGCTTTTCCCCCTTAACCTCAAAGACTCCCCTTTCACAGTTTGTAACAGTTCTTTCAGGGAGCTTTGGACTGAAGTGAGGTGTTTGATTATATTTTCATGCCCCGTATTTCCCTCTGCTCGGGACTTGCTCAGGCACCCTTAACTACAGTGCTGTCTCCTCTCACTAAGGTGGGATCTCTGGGCTAATTTTTGTAGGGTTGCTTGGATGCACTGCGTTTACGTTTGTCCCTGCAAGATTGCTAGAGAGTGTTATTTAATGCTTGTAAACAGCTCCACGTTTTCCATGTGCCACTTCCTTGTGCAATGCAGAGTAGTGGCCAGAATCTAGAATGTACTGATTTCTTTATTTTCCTTTTTTTTTTTTTCTTAATTCTGCTAAGTGTAGCTAAGTAGCATTTCACAAAGCTAAGTATTATCGCAAAATAGGAGCAGGGCATACAAATCTTACAGAGGCATGACTGGAGCAGGTCTTTCTGGACAGAGCTGAGTTTGTGGTGAAACGTGTGCTGCAGAGCTATGCAAAGCTAGGGTACTGCTGAGGAGGCTGGAGGGACCTTTGCAGGGTTGTTTTGGGATCCCTGGATTAGAAAAAAAAGCAGAGCTGAAACACGTTGGTGGCATCAGAAGCTGACAAAACTGAGAGCTGGAATAAATACTTAATGCTCCTCCCTGTGAGACCTCTGCTCGCAGCCAGTAGTCATGGAAAACAGGACAAAACAGATGTGGATACCCGAGTGAGCGAATAGTGCTCCTTTATTCACTGCCGTTGTGAAGTGAGGTGTTTTCTTCTCCTCACCAATTTGGCGAGCCTCCTTTGTGGTGTCAGTGGCCTGCGGTGGTGGCAGGAAGAAAGTGCTGGAAGCAGCTGGCATGTTGTACCCCCACCAGCCCAGCGGATCTAATTTTGGGCTTTGGGCGGCATAACGAGCTCCTCCGCTGAGGCCGTGTGGAGGGACGTCTCCGCCTTGCCTGAAGGGACCGTCAGCCCGTTGTGAATGGAGGGACCAGGAGCAGCAGAGGGACAGGAGGGCATCTGTGCACTCAAGGCTGGTAGAACATCACTGTTTTCATTTGGAGCTCTTCCTCAACTGGCTTGCTCTGAGGGCAAGCAGCAAAGGACAGGGCAGCTTGTCCTCTGTCACCTCTCTTGTGTCCACCAAGGGGACAATGGGAGCGGAGTGCTTGCGCTAAGGCGTACCTCACACCGTGCGTGATATAAGAGAAAGGAAGAAGACAGGGACAAGAGGATGTAATTTGCCATTGGACCATCCAGGGCCTTTTCCACTCCAGGGATCATTCTGGTGAGCCCTTTAGCTTTGCGTTGCCCTCCAGCACCAGCGCCGATGGCAGTGGTGGGGTCCCTGGGCACTGCAGCTCGCCAGACTGGGGGCGGCCAGGACTCCTCCTATCTCAGGTGGCACCTTGGGGGCTGCCCGGCCCCCTCCCCTGCCTGGGGCTGCTTTCTGACAGTGTAGGGGGAGCTTTCGGAGGAGCCTGGGGCTGGCTGCCAGGCTGCCTTTAATTCCCCCAGCTGGCAAACAGGAGGCCTGTGTCGGTTGCCGGGGCGATGGCGGGAAGCTGTGTTAGTTTAATGAAGCATTGGGAAGGCTGCTGTTTATTTCAGGGGAGCGGGGGCTCTCTCGCCTGCCAGGATGCTCCCCCAGGGTGGCGAGGCGGCTTCCAAAGGGCTCCTAGGCCCCGGCGGCCACGCTCTGCCCCTCGACTGCCGCCCTCAGCCCTTCCCAGGGTGCGGAGGCCGGCGTCGCGCTGCCCCTCGGCACAACATGTCTGCCTGCTCCGCTCCCACCTGAGCCCAGAGTGTTTGGTGCTGTGCCCTCAAACTTGTCCTGCTCTGAAAGTGCCTGTCCCTTTCCAGGGAAGCCCCCACTGCCCCAGTCCTGCATCAGAGGACCCGGTCCTCACCCCATGCAGGGTGCCTCCTGCCTCGGTGCTGGGATGGGTGCCCCTTCCCTTCATCACTTGCCTGGGGTACAGCAGTTACCTGACTGGGGTGTCAAACTTACTCTCTTGATTTAAGCAAATGAAGACTGTAAGTATCAATGTCTTCATAGTTAAGGTGACCTACAAAGGAGGCAGAGGAGGAGAAGAAGGGGGGGGGGGAAAAAAGCCTTGCATTTATGCCCCTTTTCCAGTGTCTCTTTATGATTTAAAAAGGACCAAATGTGGGGCTTGGGCTTTTTCATCCTTCTTTGCTTCTTTTCTTCCCAGCATGTTATTTCTAGTACAAAAGGATTTCTGGTCCTGTTTAACCTCAGGGGGAGGGAGGATTCGATGGACAACTCGAGGACTAATAGGCTTATGACTATTCAGATAAAACTTCATTAACCGATTATTTTAAAAAATAAGCCTTATTCAGACCTGTTAAAAATCAAGGGATTGTAAATGGGTGTGAACAAACAAATACTAGCTTGTTTGAAAGTTCAGTAAGCCACATCCATTTAATACAAGGCTAAAAAAAAGCCTCTCAGACCAAAGACCGATCAGTTTTCAGAAAAAAAATGGCAAAATAAGACTATTGTCTTGCAAAGGAAAGAAGAAAAGCCCTTTCATATATGAGAAAATAGATGTATTTGGTAAAGATGTACAGACAGAAAGGTACCTGATGTTTTCCCTCCTCTCCCTTCCCCCCCTTTTTCCTGGCACCCATTTAAAATGCTGTATAAACAAATGCTGTCCTGGATGGTGCTTCCTCAGCTGGTGTAGCAGAGCCTCCCCTTGTGCCTGCAGGAGCAGCTTTCCCCGTCAGCCCTTGCAGGACCGAATCCCCCTCCCCAAATACAGCAGCACATTGCCCCCCTGCAGCTGCCGTGGTGCCCGTGCCCGCTGCCAGGGCGGCAGCGCCCCGTCGGGGTTTGCAGGTCGCCTGTGCCAGCACTGCCATGTGGATGGAGGCCAAGGAGCCCGCTGCAGCCCAAACTCTCTGACCCCCTGTTGCCAGCCTCCCTCTCTGGCCCGTTTCTCTCTGTACGTGCGAGTCTCACGCCCGGCGGATGGCTGGTAATTAAAAAACCTTGGAGGGGGATATTATTGAGTTAACAGTAGTTATTTGTCAGGCTGCTGGAGGGGGGGGAAGAGTGATCTATCCCCAGGGAAAGCTGCACTGACGAGGGGTGGGGGGGAGCAGGAGGGAGGAGGAAGTGGGGGCGAGATTGGCAGGTGACTGCCAGCTCCGAGGAGATGACAGCGGCAGCAGCTCCGCCAGTCCCACTTGAACACTGCACTGCAGGTACTGGGTTAATGGGTGGGAAGTGGTGAAGAAGAATATCAGGGTGGGTGGCTGGAGGGGAGGGTGTTGGCGTGGGGGAGTTGATTTCTGCTAAACGCCACGATCGAGATGACACTCTCTATAGACATGTAATCATTAGACTTTTCATTCCCAAGAATATTTTCCTTCATATAATTTTTAAAATGGAGAGAAAGCTTTCCCCAAACCTGACAGTATTCTACCTACAATCACTTCCCCCTTGCCAACATCACCATGCTCTACACAAATGGTCTGAAATGCTGTACTATTTTTGACCATTTCTTCAGGATATTTGTAGTGAAATTTTAATTTTTAAGGTGCTAGGAATAGGCTCTTCAGTCCCACATCATCTCCATGTACAAGGCCTTTTTACTGAACGTGAGACTGCATTACAATCTAAATCTCACAATTTCCGTGTTTGATGATACTGACTATCCAACTAGAAAATTCATGTATCCTCCTTTTGCAGGACTGGCAGGTTAGACCTAGACTGAAGTCCTGATTGACATCTGCAGACAGCATTCTTGCTCATGCTCTCTCTCTCCCCCCTGTGCTCGCTCTCTCTTTTTTTTTCCCCCTCTTTTCCCTTTCGGAGGGCAAAACATCTGTTTGCAAAGGGCTGAGGATGTGCTGCACGGGGAGATAAAAGCAAAGAGCCATCATCCCATGTAAGAGTTCACAGATCTGTAACTCAGGGGGCTGGCGACAGGGTTTGGCAAGGGTTGAAATCCTCCTGTCTTCCTCCCTTCTCCTATGTTTGAATCTGAAAAACAAAAACAACCAGGGTTATCTCAGATGTGCAATAGTGAGGATTTAGATGTTAGCTTCACTATCAGCTTCGTTCTTTGTGTACAAGAAGAGAAAGAGGATCACAGATTGGCACAGAAGCTGCAGAGAGCGATGCCTCGGTTTATCCCAGCAGAGGAAGCCCGCGCCGCTCCCCTTCCACTATGGCAGAGTTAAGCCCCACAGGCCTTACGCAGGCGGTGCCTGGGTTGGAGTCCCATCCTTCCCCTCCCTGCAGCAGGAGACAAGTGTAAGGAATCGGCTGAGAGTTCAAGGCACACATGTGATTGTAGACCTGCATGATATATAGGCAAATAGAGGAAGCTTCAGAAATGTCTCGGTTCTAATGCGTCTCCCTCCCACCACCAGCCTCCTGTGAAGTATTTAGCCATAAAACTGTTGCCTTTTCGACCTGCCATGATTGTGGCGAGGGCCCCCGCCTATGCCTGTGCACCTGTGGCGTTACAGGTTTTAGTCTAGAGACTAGGAAGGGTGTTCTGAGCTGTGAAAACAGCTGATGTCTGAACATCCAAACTAACCTATGGCTCAGGTACCGTACTGGTGCACTTACCAGAAAACAGAAGGGGCAAACTCCCTTTTGTTTTCCAGCGCTGACATAGTCATGCTGATTTATATTACATGGAGATACATATTTTGACTGCTTGACAAAGAAAATGATGCCAACCACAGCTCCTTATCAGGAAGGTAATCCTACGAAGTGGAAGCGTGACCAGCGCCATCCGTTTTAAGGTGTCTTCTGCGTGGTGGTTTCCAGAGTCCTCGTGTGGATGGTTTCAGGGAATGGTGTTTTAACCTGGCAACTGCCCGCAGTCTTCGCTGAATGGCATGAGGAGCTTTGGGCATTTAGCAGCTTTGAAAATTATATCATAGGCATCTTAAATGGTACTTTTCAAGCATGCATTGGTTTTAAAGCTTAGCAGCTGGCCTTTTGGCCATATATATAGATCACACACACACTGAACTGCTCACTAGGAACGGCAGTTATTTGAATTCAAAGAAAAATTACACATTTGTCTCCTGCCTTCGTCCACCCTTTTCCTGTTTTCCGTATGGAATGAGGATCCTGGGAATGCACCTTCTGGTCCCCGACATGCAGCAAGACCTTGAGCTGGACTGGGAACCTACTGGCCTGTTGGGTTTTTTGAGGGGTGGAAAGGGTTCGCCGTGTGAAGCGCTGCCTGCCCTTTGGATGCTTGTGCTACAACCTACTATGTTTTCACTGTTACTAGCGCATGGCAACAGGAGCGCAGCAGCTTTGTTTGCAGGTAAAGGGGGCTGGGGGAAGACACCAGCAGAAGACACGAATGAAACCCCTTGTTCAGAGCTCAGACAGAATTAATAGGACTGAATTTTTGGGCATGTCTCAGGGTAGTGGGAGCGGGTAACACAAAGCCAGCATTGGGAGCTCATTTTAATTTCAACCATCTTGTGCGTGTGTAGTTGGCTGTCTTTGTTTAAAGAACTTGGCCTTCAGGTAGATTTTATTTGGACGGCTTGCTTATCCAAAGAACATTAATGACTTTCCTTGAGGAGTTCCAGCCAGTACCTTTGCACCCCGGTTCTCCTCTAGTCCTGTTTTCTCTTTTCCATAATCTCCCGGTGCCCAGCAGCAAGCCTTTAGGGTACATGCGCAAGCGAAAGGAGCTTGAGTTGGGGAATTAATATTCCTGGAACATAACAGCAGCAGCATGCACACGCTGAGGAGAATATTAGAGCTATTAGCGGTGGGAGTTTGGAGTGCATGCAATATCTAGATGGAGAATTCAGTGTGATTAATCTGCCTCTAAGCAGCAGCCTCCGGGCTCTGGGAATTCTGTGGCACGTTTGAAATCAGAACTTTTTTTAATTACCTTTCCGCATCAACAAAACAATCGCAGTTGTGTGAAAATAAGCCCATTCAGTCCCTGCCCTGTCTCCTTTTTTTTTTTCTTTCTTGTTTTTGGATGAGACACGCTGCCGAAGCCCTGACTATTTGTGGTCCCAGCAGCTCTGACAGCACTTTGCACAAGTGCAGAGGGACTTAGCCTGGGAGCCTTGGCTGGCCTCCAAGTCAGGTAATTGCGTAGTGGGCCAAGTTGGAGCAAGCCTGTGCTAGTTGGTGTGCACGTGTTAGATTCCTTCCTCTTCCCCGCTTCTGTATTCCGCTTCCCAACAACCGCCTGTGCTTCCCTCTCTCCCTCTTCACCTCCTCGCCTTGCTGGCATCCTGGCGTGCTGGCAGCCATGTTGCCTCCCCGCCACGGGCACGTTGAGATTCCCCGAGAGAGGAGGAGTGGGGTAAATGTGGAGGTTTCTCTCGTGCAAGTCAGCAGGGTGGAAAAAATTATTAAGAAAGATGAAAGGAGATTCAGTCAGTATAAAAATGGTAGCGAAGTTGTGGCCAAACAAGGAGCAAGACTGGCTGTAGGGTGTGAAACTGGATGGGGATCTCCCTGTTTCCAGTTTGTACCTTTTCCCTCTCTCACAAACGGAGGCAGGAGGAGAGTGCGTTCCTTCCATTGCAGCCTGGTTTATTGCTGGACTGGCACAGAGAAGTCATGAAGTGACAGGGGAAGTCTTCCGTGGTGCCATGGCCATGCCAGGGCTGAGGTGATGCCCCGAGGCACTTAATTCAGAGTTGGTGTGGGAATGGAGGTTTCAGCCATGGAGGAGCTCTCACCTGGCAGAGTATCTTCTGGCCGCCTGGGTTTTACATTGGAAGCACGTAGAGCCACTGGAGTCCAAAGGTTTTCTGATAGAAATGCTTCTCACCCCTGCCCGTTTCTGGGCTTCCAGTGCCACTGCACATGCTGCTAGCCCCCTAGGGTACCTCGGGCACATGTGGAGGGCTCCCACCGTCCAGCAGCGGCAATCCAGGAACATACCCGCCAGCCGGTTCGTGGCAGGGATCTGGATTGTTTCCTCCTCGCTTCTCGCTCACTCCACGTACAGATTTCCCTCCTGCAGCACTGACAGGTTGCGGAGGGGCAGGCTGCGAGGGCAGTGCTGTTGTGCCCTGCCTTCCAGGTCAATGTGGCGGTGGGGAACGCTTCGCAGGGCTGGGCGAGGGCAGGGATGGAGGCTGGAGAGAGGAGTGGACACACTGTGAGGAGCACAAGCTGTTTCCCGTTTGGCTCTGCAGTTCAAATAACTTTATAAATGTAACGTCCACAATTAGCACTGTTGAGGTTTTTTATTTTTAATTTTTTTTTTTATTTCACTTGGCTGGGGCTGTGCCCTTGGCTTATCCCTCTGAATTCCTGGCCTTCAGGCATGATTAGCACAGTGCAAGTGTTTGAGCTGCCTTGCTTCAAAATGAGACAGAAAATATTCAATTTTAAACACAAATAACAGATTTTAATTTCTTTTTTTGCTTATTTATCAACATGTTTGGGGTTATGTTAAATTTTGACAAATTGATGTTAAAAAAGTCCTCCAGCTGAATAAAAAAAAAAAAAAAAATCCCAAACCGTACAACTTTCCAGGTCACATTAAGGCAATAGCTACTTAATAACCCCCCCCTTTTTTTTTCCTTTAAGGGTTTATTTCAGAAGTGTCTGCAGAAGTCTGTATCACCAGCTTTTGCTCCCAGAGCAACATTGCCTTGTACTGAGAGTACATCAAAGCCTCCTGGCCCTTCTTTCACCTACTCCAGCCTCCCTGCTCCTCCCCAGGGCGCCTAATGCCTAAGAATATGCCAGGGAACCTAAAACCTCACTCTTTAACCCTAGCGCCTTGCATAGGCCTTGAGTACAACTCCGTTACCTTAACCCCAACCTTTAATACCTCTTTACTCCAGTTACGGTTTGAGAGTAGTTTTGGATCCACAAGCGGGGCAATAAAACCCCAAGCGCACCCTCGATGAGCGTTATGTCAGCCCAGCCCGTGGTTCCAGACCTCTGCCACCGAGCTTCGGTCGCACCGTGCGGCCGCGCTTGGCCGGTGGCTCTCGCCGCCTGCCTTCCCCGTGCGACACGCAGCGCCCGCTGCTTTCTGTCCTTCCCCCTCAATCCCCTTGCGCTGTTTCCCCCCAGATTGTCTCGTTTCCCCCTAGATTGTCTCCTGTGGCCGCTGGTGCCCCTCCGTGTCCGCTGCAGCCCCTGGTCCCGCTCCAGGCGCGGCGGCGGCCTCGTCGCAGAAGGGCAGCGGGAGCCTGCGCTGCGCCGCAGGACGGAGCCCGGCTGGCGCTCGCTGCCTGTCCTGCACAGCCTGCTCTGCAAAGGGAGCTCCATCACGGCCGCAAACTTTATTTGGGGGAAAAAAACCCGCTAAAAAAAACCAACAAGAAGAAGAGAGAGTATGTTTTAGAGAGAGGGGGGAAAGAAAAAAAGCCATTTTCTTGGCCAGCCATTTCCTGAGTTCCCTTTGTTACTACTGCAGATACGTGTTTGAATAAGAGCCTTTTCCCCTCCCCTCTCCTATTCCTCCCTGTTCTACCCTGCAGTGAAGTCACAATCCGGCGGTTGTGGGCTCTGTGTGATGTCAGAGGCTCAGCCTTGTGACTTCACCGGCGGGCTCAGGCAGAAGGTGCAGACGGGGCTGAGAGAAGAGGAAAAAAAAAAGCCCCCTCCTCTTNCGGGGGTGGCCGGGGGGGGGGCCGCCCGTTCCGCCGGGAGGGACCAAGGGCAGGGCCTCGGGGTCACATCCTCAAGGGCTCTTCTTTGATACCTCCGGTCTTTCGGGGGGTTTTGCTTGTTGTTGTGTTTTGTTTTGTTGTTTTGGTTTTTTTTTTCTTTTAACTGACAGCCGCACAATAGCAGTGTGGGTGCACCAGCAAAGAGCAACCTCAAAAAAAATAAAAAAGGCAAAAAAAGGGGGGGAGGAGGAAAAGGGAGGGTTAGCTCGCCCCTCCCTTCTTCTTCAGCGTTATTTTTTTTTCTTCCCTGTGTCCAATTTAACGTTCACTTGAGATTTTGGACAAAGACGGGGGGCAGTGGGTGGGCTGCTTTGAGTTTTGTGATATAATATNTGTGATGTCAGAGGCTCAGCCTTGTGACTTCACCGGCGGGCTCAGGCAGAAGGTGCAGACGGGGCTGAGAGAAGAGAAAAAAAAAAGCCCCCTCCTCTTCCCTTCCCTTCCCCCCCACCTCGGTTTATAAAACCAGTAGCTGAGATAAATCGGAAGGGGGTGGGGAGAAGCAGCAGGGAAAGCTGAGAAAGATGCCAGAAAGGTACAGTAACTGGGCTTTATCTCCCGCTGCCTCCCCGCCAAAGTTGCGAGTGGCAGCCTGCCCTGCAGAGGCCACCAGCTCCCGCCGACCGGCGGCGGCGGCGCCCTGCGCCTCTCACCCGCCCCNCCGCACAATAGCAGTGTGGGTGCACCAGCAAAGAGCAACCTCAAAAAAAATAAAAAAGGCAAAAAAAGGGGGGGAGGAGGAAAAGGGAGGGTTAGCTCGCCCCTCCCTTCTTCTTCAGCGTTATTTTTTTTTCTTCCCTGTGTCCAATTTAACGTTCACTTGAGATTTTGGACAAAGACGGGGGGCAGTGGGTGGGCTGCTTTGAGTTTTGTGATATAATATGACTGGAGCGAGAGAGTACAGCGCAGACAATTAGGGATCGGCGCGAAGGCTTTGCTCATTCAGGCTGTTGAGGAAGCCGTCATTTTGTGTTAGTGCGTGTGTCTGGAGGAGGAAGGATAGTGGAGAGTGACAGTGGAAGGATGCCGAACGTTGTGGTGTATTTGTACTTGCTAAACACCCGCTCCAGGAAAAGGGGGCTTCAAAAGAAAGGGATGAGGGGAAGGAGGTCCTTCTGAATTTGCCCCTGCGGTGAAGCCACTTCGGACCAGGGTCTCGCTGCTGGGAACGCAATGTTTTGTTGCCTCCTCAGAAAGGGGAGGGCTGAGCAAGGAAGAGTGCATGCAGGTGTCGGGCAGCCTTCTTGCTGCCAGAGCGCTGCCCACGCACCTCACCCCGGTCGCTGACCGGCGGCATCTCCACCGCTCTGGTTTGTGAAGCTCCTCGGCCAAGCCCCGCATCCCGTCCGCCCGCAGCGCCAGGCCCCTCTCTGCGCCTCGAGAGGGTCACTTGGGTCCCGCTGCTGCACTTCGCTCCTAACGACCCGGAGTGCATCCTGCTTTTGTAGTTATTTATTTCTTTATTCCAGCTACTGGACCCTGGCTGTCCTCTGCCAACGCGTTTCAAGGCTGATGAATAGCACCCCCTGCAGTTATAGAGCTGATCTTTTGTAGCACGGATGTATAATTAATTGTGCAGCACTTTTGCAGTCTGAGCAGGCAAGTGGATTCTTGGAAGACACCCATGTACTGCCGCTTGCTTCTCAGACCCCCGGCTCCACGGCCCTCAGGGAAGGGGCCTGCTGGCCGCAGCTTGAGAGCCTCTGTCATATCATACTGTCTGTAGTGATCTGAAACAGGATTCGAATCCAGGTCTTTGGTATAAAAGCCAAAACCATGAAAAAAAAAACCCCAAACCCAGAGCACTTGCTGCACAGCAGGACTCCTCAGCCTCTGCTCCGAGAAGAGAGGGCTTTTGACGTTACTTGTATCTCTGCTCCATCACGGTGCTGTTGTTTAGGGATTTCCTCCCCCCCTCCCCTCCCCTTCTTTCTTCTCTCGGAGGGGAAGTAAGGATTTGTTGGTTTGTAAAGCACTTTGAAGATAAAAATCATCGTCTGTGCTGAGTGCTGTCTCTTGGCTTGCAGGCTTGGCTGGCAAGTGAAGCCTGGAATCAGCCTGCACCCCCTTGGAGGTTTAAGTCAGATGACCCATCTGAGGGTCCTCCTTTGGACCTCTGGCCCCAGGGAGGGCAGAAGTGAGGGTGACCAGGTGGGACTGGACACTGCATGTGAGCCTGGGAGGTAGAGAGCAATGAGTGAAGTGCACCCTGCAAAACTGAGGGCAGAGGACATCGGGGATGTGATTTAGCTAAGATTAGATACGAAAGAAATTTTGAGCCTCATCATGATGCTGGGTACAGCAGGATTGTCCCCTATGGGGTTTTTCTCGGTTCTTTATCCACATGTGCTTTTAAATGACTCCTGAAAGAGCAGAAAACAGTGGAGAAAATCCTTTACCTTGATTCCTTTTCAGCTGGGGCCATGCTTTGCCTATAACCATAGGTGCTCAGGGAGGGGGGAGGTGTGCATCGCTTCAGCCCCACGCTAGGATATGAAAGGATTAAATCTCCTAAGCGAAGTGGAAGGTCCCCAGGTGTCTTCTCTCAGGCTCAGAGATTGCAGTGGGAGAAGAAGGCAGGATCCAGCTGGGTAAGAGACCTCATCAAGAGGATAAAAGCATTTAGGGTAAAGGACAGTCTGTCTCCCTGAGTAGGGGAAGTAATCAGTGAGGATGTCCAAGGGTCTCTCAAAAAGCCCTAGGCAGGCGATGCTTATATCAGAGGAGAATTTCCAGGCAGTGAATGCACTGAAAGGGGAATGCACTGAAAGTGTTAATTGATTCCCCCCCTCCCCCCTTCTGTTACAATATTCCCTTTCTTGTAACCACCACTGCTTTCTTCCTTTTTTTAAAAAAAAAAAATCTCTTCGATCTCAATGAGGAGGACTGTTAAGGAAACCCCCTACTTGTCACCTAAGGCTAGCTGCTGACTTACTGTTTCTCGAGATGAGATAACACTAGCTGATTATAAATAGGGTGACTGCCCTTTTTCATCAATATTAGGCGTAAGCCGACACCTTGATCTTCAGCCGATGGAATGAATCACGCTGTCAGAGTTTGAAGCGTTGTTGGTTTCAGAGAAGAGTAGTTGTCCCTTCTCTCACCCCACACTCCCTGCTGTGGAAAGGCTTGGTCCTGGTTAAGGGATCCCTGAGCTCTGGGCAGGTATCCCAGGGAATGTGAAATTTTACCCCTGGTGAAATGCTTTCTCTCCACTACCGTAAGCAGCATCTCTTAGTTAGACCAGGGTTCAGCCAGGGTTATTAGGGGACCACCTTTAGGACTACAGCCCCTCCCAAATGCTGCGGCTCCTCATGGAAGTGTTTGTGTTGAGATAGCTTGTTTTCTTATTTGTGGGCTTGGGCTGTTTCTAAAACTTCCTAAAACCAGGGGAGACCCTTTGAGTTGGTAGGTTCACGTGAATAAGTGCTTCCTGAGGCTTCTGGGCTCGCTGGTGATGGCGTAAGGAGAAGCGCCTACCTTACTCTCAGATGGAACCGACAGTATTTTGTTTAGGTTTAGTTACTCTGAGCACGTTTACAGAAAAGTTAAATGAGGGGCCTTCAGTCCTAATCACCTCTCAGGACAAATGTGAGTGCCAGCAGGATTCCCAGCTGCAGAAGATAATCTTTTCAAGTGGGATGATGAAAGCCCCGGTATATAAGCAGAGGTTTTTGTTAGATTGAACCTGAGCTTCAGTAGGCAACTGGAAGAGTCCCTTGAATCCTGAAACAGAAACAAGTTACTTAACATTTTGCTGCGTGCCCTCTAAGGATGGGTCTGTCCAATCTTTACAAAATTAAATGCTGCTTTCTTTAACTCAGGACAGTTCCCTCTGTTACCTGACAGCTTTTAAGGGATCGTCATCACTTGGGTTAGGTGATGTGAATGAAAATACGCTTCTTTCTTCCACCTCCAAACGTGCCAGTAGTGCACATAAATGGTTGAATATGTTATGTTTAAAGTCATAAGTTCTTTATATTCTCATGTGCCCTATCCTGACTTGGATTTGAGTGCGACTTCAAAGTAATGCAGGACATTAAAATAAGACATTAATGTCTTCTGATATGTAGAACTAGAGGGTTTGAGCATTGAATGTAGTTTTATGAGTCTCGCGATACAAAGTAATTATAGTGGTTGTGTTTGAAGTAAGTTCATTTTCTCATATTTTGTTAGCAATAGGAGATATTTAAGTAAATTGTGGTGGAACTTCAAAAATATTTTTAATAAACCAATCTCTCTGATGAATCAGGACCAGAGAACATCATTATACGTGGCAGAAAACGCAGAAGTCGGTTTCTGTGACAAATTAATGAGATTTCGTGCAATGTGCATCTTCGGTGGACCCTTAGATTACTACTACCCAATGTCCAAAATACAGCCTTCTTACAAGATGAACATAGAAGACCTCTTGGTTTTGGTTCGGTCTGACGCCCTCTGCTTTTGCTTCTTGCTGCTGCAAGCCCTTCTCGTGCTGTTTCGTGTGCCTGAGTTCTGGAACATGGTAGCAGCAAGGTGACTGGAAGAACTAACGCTGTTACTTCAGGGACCTCTTCTTTTTCCCTCCTGTTGGAACAGCTGAGATTCAAAACAGCTATTGCGTGCATCGGGGAGGAAACCAACAGGGAATGAAGTAAGAATCAAGATCTTAGTTGCCTCTAAAATTTGGGACTATATGTCATGGGGATTTAAGCTTGTTAAACCTGGAAATTCCCACTTGCCCTGTAGGCAGAAAAAAAACCAAAACAAAAACCACCAGCAAGTGAAACATCTGTAAAAGGCCAGCGGGAGTAAAGGGAAAAAAAACCCCAACCTTTCTGTAAAACATGTCCAGGCAAGGCAGAGTTGGTTTTATGTAAGATCGTTTACAAAGATGACTTCTCCTAATATATGAATTTCTCCTTTTATTTAGATATGTTTAGCAATTCAGATAATGAAGATTTATTGATGGCCTTTTGTGCCTTGTTGGAGACAGTCTTGCTAGAGAATCATATTTGTGTGGCTTTCTATTTTAATTTCCACCTTTATTACTTTAGACATCTGCATGGAAATGTGATCCGCTTTTCCTCAAAAGTCCAGCTTCTGTTGCTTATCGGTTTTTTTTTACTGGACTCAGATTCTTTTGTCTGCAGCATCACGCTCACTTTCACAGCAACTAATTCTGATTCTGCCAGAAGCAGCCTTTTGGCAGGAGGTAAAAGGAATAAGCTGAAGAGCAGGTCTTAAGGTACAAAGATCTTATTCTCATGAATCAGCTCCTCGTAATGGGAAAAATGAGAGGACAGAAGTGTTGCAGTATTAAAAGATGGAGCAGAATTGTCTCCCATATAGCTGATGTAATTTTTCTCCTGCTATGATTCCCGCCACCTACCTTCAGGTGCTTTATCATTTTCTTTCCTTTGAGGTGCTCCAAAGTCTTTCAGTCCAGTTGTTGTTCTGTTGCGGGAATTGGGCTGTAGGACTTAAACCTGTGGCTTAGGGAGATGCTCCCTGCATCTGGAGGAGAGCCGCTTCCAAGCAATGCTCCTCAGACATGGCAGTCACTGTGCTGAGAATCTCTGCGTGTCCAAAATTCTTTTCAGCAAGCTCACAGATCCTTTGGCTGTCTTAAGGGGAAGAGTTCAATATCAGTGAATTAATGAGAGGAGAGCCCTCCCTGTCTTTGCTGCAGTTCCTTGGGAGACGTCTGATACTGCTGCTCCCTTGCGTAGGGTCAGATGTAACACTTTTTATCTGAAGTGAGCCGAAAAGAAATAGGAGGAAGGTATGGGAAATCCTGGGGCTAGATAGGAAGAGAGGTAGGAAATGTTAATGAATGCAGCCATGCTGATGTCTTTCTTGGAGAAAGAGAAACCGGCCAGCTGCCCGTGCTTTACACTTGCTTAAAGATTTAGCTGTCCCACCGTGAATATAAGTTTCAGTCCCCGCTTGTGTGACCTGCAGGTGCCTGATCTTGCTGTCATCTTTTGTATTACCCATCTTCAAGCTCGTCTCTAATGCCCATTCCCATAGCATCTAAGTGCCTCTAGATGAAAGGCGTCAAAGTGCAGTGGTGAGCCTGTGCTCGACGTGAAATTGTGTAACAGGGGAAAGGATTAGGATAAGGGTAATACTTTGAGGGGACAGGGTGAGAAATCTGTGTGCCCGACTCTGCAGAGACTTCAGCCTGGTGCTGCTACTTCAGTGCTTTTCATCAGCAAGGAAACTGTTTGTGAAGAAGAAGACATCTCTCAGAGGACCCCACCAGCTGCATTCAGAAATCATCTTTCCTCTAACAAACACTGGGGCGCTTGGAGTCCTTCCAGAGTATGTTACCTGCAGATTTGTTCTCCATCCCTCAAGCTGCATTGCTTGCTGGCCTCCCCACTTCCAGGCAGAGGGAGCTCAGAGGGCGTGTGGAGATGAGAGGTAGCTGAGGTCAGGAATGGTATCATCCTTCTGTGCCCCGCCCCAGCTGCTAATGTATGCTTCTGGAGAGCCACACGAACTGAGTAATTACCAAATTACAGCTAGAGCAGAAGTGGTGACCTCAAAGACAGAAGGAGACTCTCCATCTCCATTTGTCAGCCCTCTCGGGGTCAGAAGGACCTTTTCTGTCTGGGATCTCTGGGAGAGGGGAAAGGGATGTGCAAGGTAATCCTTACATTAAGGCATAACAGGAAAAAAAACATGCGCTTTTGCCATTGCAGAGTTCACGTGCAGTGAAAGAGTCAGCATTGCTTGCGTGTGTGCTGTGACCGCAGCGCTGGTAGGAGCAACAGCACCAACCCTGAGGGCTACTCAGGGGGCTTTAGTTTGCCCAGAATCTCCCATCCATCCATTGCAGAGGAGGCTGCCAAGTCTTGAGGCCGTTTTCCTGCCTGTCTCTGCCTTGTTTGTCCCTCTGTCCTCGGAAGCGCTTTGGTTAGGAGGTGGGGGGAAGGGTGTCTGAGAGGAAAATGGTAGGATTTGGAAGGTTTCTGTTGTAGCAGTACGGTAGTGGCTCTGTACAATTACGTTTGAGCTGATTTTCTTGCACTCAAAGCACAGACTTCAATCTTTCTTACGACTGTGGTGTAGCGCGTCTGCTCAATTTATAGCACTCTTCAATGATGGAATGTATTTGCTGGAAATTTACATGTGAACCTGTTTCATTTGTTGCATTGATTTTAAAATTGATCCTTTAAGGGTGTATTTTGGTAAGTAACCATTTTCTTGGCATTAAATCCCTTGGTTTTTTTCTTCTTTTCAGAATTGAAGGGTGAGTTGCTTGTAAGTTGCTTTAAAAGCGTATAGGTACTACTGGTGACTTTATCCTGAACTAGAACTGCTCGGATGATGTTAGATTTCTACTCTGAACATGTGTTTGCAGGATCAGAGCCCTAGTAGTGTGATGGGGTTACTTTGTTCATTAGTCCTAATGGTGTTTTGTTTATAACAATTTTTTTTGTGTGTAACTGACGGTGGTCAAGTAGTCATCACCAAATGGCCAAATCAGAAGGTTGAATTTATTTCTTCTGGCAAGAAAGTGAAATGTTCAGTGGGGAAGAAAAACTCAGTGATGTGAACAAGGTGTACTAATGACAGTGTTTTTTCATCCGGAGTCTGCAGACAGCCAAAAATTAGTTTCTGAGATAATTGAATTCGCCATTAAGCTCAGTGGGGTTGTACGTTAAAGCCTGATACATCACTTCAAAAGCTGTGAAGGATATGGCGTCTCTGCTCGTGTGATATTTAACTAATACAGTTTTGGTAACGTTGTTTGCATTCTGCGCTTTTAATGACCCTGTATATTACCAGCGATTCCTACTGTAGTGCAACGGCCGGTGACAGTTGTGGCATTTGCCTGTATTTATAGCATGAGGTTTTTTTAAACTTCATTTAGTCCTTTAAAATAAGCCGTATAGTCTAGAGCTTTTAAATATTTAAGGGAAGCAGCCCCTCTTGCGCTTCCCTTGTACCACCTCTAAGTAGGCATTAGTGGAGATGGGAAATGCTGCTGTGCAGCAGCAGAGTGATCTCGGTATTTAAGTATGCAAATTCCCTTAGTTTTGGTCCTTTGAGAAAGGTTTGGCTTGTGAGTGCGAGCTGTCCGTGCGGTTTTAGAGTGCTTTTTTGTGCATTTCACAAAACCTTTTCTATTTACCCTGCAACTTCATTTTGGATATTAGGTAAAAAATACCTGGACATTACCAAGCTTCTATAGATAAGCTCTGTTCTCCTGTATTTGTATATACTAGAGGGCTTTACTTTAAGGTAAGTTCAACTTCAGGCAGACCGCTCTAAGCGCTCCCGTCTTATAAATCTACATAAAGGATTGACCTCAATTGACGTTTCACTTCAAAATAAGAAAACAGATAATGGAAAATCAAATTATAAAAACCTTATCGAGTTCCCACACCCTGCTACAGCTTTTATCACAGTCCTGGATCCCCAGAGGGAATGCTGCTCTAACAGAATTCTTAGCATGCCATGGCAGTCAACAAGATTAAGGCTGTTTGCGACTGGAGCAACCTCATGGTTTGTCACGGTGAATGTGCTCTCGGAGCCTCTTCTTCAGGCAAAGGAAGCGATGACTTCCACCTTCCGGAGGGAAGCACCGTGCCTTAAATGCTACATGCGACTGGGCAGCAAGCGCTGAGGAGAGCAGGGGCGTACGTACCGCGAAAGCGCGCAGGGAGGCAGCGCCCGTGTGCTCCAGCTGCGATTCCCAGGTAGCACATCGCAGCAATCTCCCCTGAAGAAGGCACGTCACAGCAGAAGCCTTGCCTCTGAAAGGAGCTGTTGCCTATCGAGTCCACAGAGGAGCAGGCGAGTCCTTTCAGGGCACTCCTCCTGCACAGTTCCTCAGCCGGCACCTGGGGAGTCCCCAACACCCATGAGTTGTTAACTTGAAAGACACATGGTAGGAGCACATGTAGTTGTTGTCTGCTCCGGTTGTTTTCCCTGGAGCATTGCCATCATTGCAGTCTTACCTGGATGAAATTTGAGCCGGTCTCCAAATTATTTTTGACAGATACATGATTTTTGCATGGTGCGAGGTGCGCTGCTTTGTATTTGTTTTTCACACAGAGCAAGTCACTCGTGGGGGAGCCATCAGTGGAGTTGTCAACTGGCTGTGCTAACAACACGATTCTAAGCAGTTCATTCCTTTGGGGGATGAGCTCCAGGCAGGGGCCTTCTCTCTGACAAAGGCCTGCTGAGGACCTGGGGAAGCAGGGCAGTGACTGAAACTGCCCAACCTGCTCAGTAGAGTTGGTGGCAGAGCAGGTTTTAAATGATGCGCCAGCTTTCTGTGCCCGGCGCCCAGAGCTGCTGAGGCTGCCAGCCTCCTGCCTTCTCAGGTGGAGGGGCCTGCGGTGTCCCACAGAGCTGCCGCGGCCGGGCTGAGGGGAAGGGGCGAGGCTCTGGCGGGCGCTGCGGCCTTGCTCTCAGGCTGCCCCCTCCACCAGCCGCCTCCCTCCCTCGCTCCCTGCCAACAAGTAACCCCCAAACCGGGCAGTGTTTAATGAGAAGCGGGACGGTCCCTGCAGCCCAGAAGCGCCGCCGGACGCGCTCAGCTCCCAAACTCGAGGCTGGGCCCGAGGCTGCCCGGACGCCGCCTGGCGGGGGGGGCGGGGCGGGTCCGGGCCGGGCGCGGCCCCTTTAACCGGGCCGGGGGGGNGGCCGAGCAGGGCCGGGGCCGGGGAGGCCGCGGGGGCTCCCGGTGGGGGCCGCCCCTCCCCCGGCCGCTGGGAGGCCGCGACCCCCGGTACTGCGGGAGGGGGGGCGCAGCGCGGGGTCCCCTCCGTGACGGTGGGTAGGCAGAGGAGTCGCTAGAAGAGGGCTCTGGGGAAGTTCTCTGAGCGCGTTTAACCTTCTCTCCCCCCACCCCCTCCTTGTGTTTTTCCTTTAACGAGAAAAGCGTGCGCGCTGAGCGCGGCGCGGAGCTGCCCACCTGCCCCGCCGCTGCCCGGGGTTGCGGGCCGGTTCCGCGGGCCGGTTCCGCGGGCTTCCAGCGGGGCTTCCGTCGAAGTGGAAAACACTTAAAGATGTCGGAGAGGAGATAGGTGCGCCCCACGCACGGTTTGCGGCAGATGGGCAGCGCAGGCAGGGTTGTGAGTGCTTCAGGTTAATAGTGGGGTTTTTTCCCCTCTTCTTTGGTGAGGGCTGAGCTGGCGTTGTTAGCTTGTTTGGGCCGCTGCGGGGGTCAGGTTGTCTTTCGTTAGCGCTGCTTCCTTTGCTGGAAGTTGTGTTTAGGACTGCAGCTGGGAGTTGTTTTTCCTTACCTTCAAGGAAGGAATAGGAGAAAGTTGTGTAACCCAAGTGTTTTAAGCTATGTATCAGAGCTGCCTAATGGTACGGGGACTCTGTTATTAAGTGGAAAATAGGAGGGCGTTTGTATGCGAATCAACAAGTGATTGTGGGTAGGTTTGGCACCATCAGGATCTTTTCTTTCTGGTGTGGACTGTCTTAGCCATAACATCCCCCCTTCATTAACAGGCCAGGCACTTGTAGTAAATTGCAGCATTGTTTCCTGCACCATTCCAGTGGCTTTTTTTTAGTTCTCCTTTGAAAACAGAAGGAAAAATGAGAAGTAACCTGTAAAGGTATCAGTGTCAGAGCTTTCTGTGTTTAGGTTAGCGTTTTGAAATCTATCCGTGTCTGTGTCACTTGTTGCCATCTGTTGATTCATCCATAGGTGGTTCTTTGGAGGGTTTGATTTTTAGCATGCTTCCCGATGATGGAGACGCAGCAACCTCTGGGTTAGGTTTGTAGCATGTTGGTTGAACTCAGTTCAAGAAGAGCTGGATCGTTTTTGTGTCTTTTCTGGACTCTTTTTTTGTTGTTAGATAACTGGTTTCTGAGGTTGATAGGTGGGTATTGCGGAGCATAACTTGAGTCCATCTGGTAAAGTGTACGTGATAAATACTTTGTAGTGTTACCTTTGAGTTTGTGTTTGGCTGAAATGTTTTGTTGGGGATTTTGTGGTTTTGTTTTTCTTAAATCTACATCTTTAAATAAGGGTTCTATATTGGGTCACTTCCACCTGAGTTGTTTGAAGCTGTATTTTTTTCATCCGTTGTCTCTGCATTAGTTTCAGTTGGACTATGAAAAGGCAGCCACCTTAGCGCACTGCAGAAAGAATTGCTGTTAAAAAAAGGAGACATTGATTAATTTAGTCATGTATATCTTGAACTTTGTTGATGTTACGAGGAGAGGAGAATAGTATTTCCTAATTTCTGTAAATTGCTGGCACACGAAATGCGTGTTTTTGTGTTTTCTAGTTAAATTAGCAAGCAAATGTACTATTCTTTCTGAGTATGACACCACCTTTTATATATGTATAAATATATATATAAAAAAAGGCTTGCTGCTGTACTTTTTTATTGCTTGTAGTTTTGGGAATGACCTCAAACAAGCTGATAGCTTTGGGGCTTTGTATTAGTAGACTTAAATGTCTAGAGGAGGTTTTTGGACCTTCTTGTAAGTACTTTAAGACTGCTTGGCTTTAAATTTGTTGGTGTCCTTACTAGTAGAATAGTATGTGTCTTGGCACAATTTGGGCTTTGATCTCTAAATCAGATTTCAGAGGCTTTGGGATTGATGAAACCTGCATATTTGCTGAAATATATACTTCAATATACATTTGCAGCCTGGGGCAGGCTAAGCGCTGACTGTTCCCTGTATGAAAGCACTACGAGGAGCAGCTTGTGGTTGTGAGCGTCTTTAGCAGGAGGTTAGGAATGTAAATTTTTTTTTTCCTTTGGTCCTTTTCTTAGGACCAAAAAGAAGGCTTGAGGTGAATTTTTGTTAAAGGAGTAAATCTGTTTCTATAATGCATTAATAAGATCTAAAGGTTACTCAAAGGAAACAGCAAACTTGTTTGTGTATTGGTTGTAAAGGAGACTTCTTTTTGTTGTCAGAAGTTTCCTTAGCCTTCAGCTGGAGAACTGCAGAGATAAAAAAAGAGATTCCTCTTCATTACTACATTTTAAAGGATCCTGAGTTTAAATGTAAAAGTTTAAAGCAGTGTAAGTAAAAACATTCTTAATATGATTCTGTCGGAATGCTATGTGTATAAAGTCTGTAGGAAGAAGAGTGAAATGAGTAGGTTTGGGGATTTTTTTCTCCTCTTCCCTTTTCCTGTTGTGGAAATATTCACAAAGAGTCCTTTTGGGCCCTTGGTACAATGATAAAAAGAAAATCCTTGCATACCCCCTTTCTCCCTTCCTTTTTAGGTCATGTTTAACTAATCCACCCGTGAAGCACAGCAAAACAGCAATAAGGTTGCTCTTAGAAGGGTCCCTTCCTAGGAACTGTACGGCACAATTCCTGTTGCTATTCCACCAGCTTGGCAGGTTGCTATCTGGAACGAGGGCATAATATGTAATAAACTTGAATAATTTCATGCTGCTTGCTTGGCTTCCATATAATTTGAGATAAGGGTATATTTAAGAATTTATAACTGGCTTATGCGTATCTCGCCTTTTGACACAGGGTATGCCAGATCTCTGTTTGGGTGGGGTGGCTTTTTCATTAAAACGTATATTTATTTTTTCATACCCTATTCAGTGATATTTTATACTTATGAAGGATATGAGACTAATGTTTTTGGAACCTGAGTTCTTACAACTTTCAAAGATTTAGAAATGGTTTTGGCAGTGTTAGCTTCTCAGGCTTCCATGTGTACCTTAACGGGCTGTGTGAGAAATTGTGTTACTTAATCCTGCAGTTGGCCGCTGAGACAGGAAGGATTATGTACGACAGTTTCTGAGGAGCCAACTGATGTGCTGATTTGTTGGTGGAGACTAGATTGAGACCAACCAACTCTTCCCATTCAAGTAATTGGATGTCTGCAGTCCGATAGCAAAAGATTTTTTTCTTGGCTGGTTATGGAGAGATCCGTCTCAAAACCCCATAACTTTCTGGTCTAGCTTTTCAACTTCTAAAGTAAAAAATAAAGGCTTAACTACTAATAGTGCTGATACGTGACCTCGAAAATGTTTTGTAGAAGGCTGATAGAGGACAAACACAGTGTAAGCAGAGGTTTGTAATTCTCTAAAATCATGCAGGAGAGGCTGTTGCTTTCTGGTCATGAGGTGCTAATGTGCAATTCTGTTTCTATCAAACTTATTTAGAAAAAAAAATAATTGGTGCTGTTATTCTTCTGACCTGGGTTCCACTTACAGTTCTTGACTAGACTTCAGTTGCAAAAATAGAAGATTCTGTCTTACAGCCATGTACAGCTCTGCTGGTGCATCTGTGTCACACTAGTGTCTACGCCATGCCTTGATTTCTTCAGCTGAGCCTTTCCATTGCTGCTTGCCACTAAGTTATATCCTGGTTTGTTTTAAGACACTTGGAGAAGTGTGTGATTTTCTTCACTATGCACGTACGTGGATTTCCTTTCATTTTAAAGAAGGAGGGGGAGAGGGGAAAGCCAGACTCAAAACTTGAGACTGACATGTAATCAAAAGTGGATTCTGCTTAGCTCTGTTGGAGGATAAAATCAGTTCAGGATGTTCTGGAGTCTGATACTGTGCCTGTTTGCCTTTAAAGATGAAAAAGTGTGAAAATTAAAGTTTACCAACTTTTGAACTTCTTTATGCTGCGTTTGTGAACAGCAGCATGAGCAGCTGAGCTTCCAGTTTTGACCCGGATGCAGTAAAGCATTCATGTTGCAGTAAGACTCCTGTTTATTCCTGCCTCTTGTCTAACGATTCCTCAAGAACAGAGTTAAGAAGTGTCAGAGACAAGCATCCTCTTGTTGACCCGAGCTGGTGACAGTGAATATCCATGTGTTATTCCCAGTGCTCTTTCTGTTTCTTCTTTTTGCCGCAGTGTTTGTAACAGGTGGTAATATTGGAAGAATGGCAGAAGTATTACCAGGTTCTTTGTCTGAGAGCCCTGGCTTGAGTCCTTTTGAGAGTTGATCTGTTCCCCATTCGAGGAGGCCGTTGTTTCTTGCCTGCATTGTGATGTAGCAAATACAAAAAAGCTAGGAAAATTGGTTTTTTTCCCCCCCTCTTTATTGTAAACGTGCGGCATGGTGATGTTCATACCAATAACTGTGTCTGAAATCATCGTATACCCAGTGATGGAATATGATGATTTATTCTGGAATATTTTACTAGTATGAACTCAGTCATCTAATCGCTAGTAAATTGCAAGTCGTAAACAGAACCCTCCAATGAGCTCTGATAAGAGCTCAATACTTAGCTAGAAATTGTATGGGGAGCTACTATGCTAGCAGCTTTCACACAGTTTATTGCGAGTATTGTTCATATCACTTTTCCTGTAAAAATATATGCTGCAAACTCTGCCTTGGTAATAGCTTTTAACTGAACTGGAGACTTGGTTTGAGCAGAGCTGGCTGTAGATGGCTTGTGTCCATACACAACAGCGCTAAGGACTGTGGAAAACATACCTAAAACTTATTAGCCGAAAGAAAAATATGTGCTGTCACACCTGCCAGAACTTAAAGGAATAAGCCATTGTACAACATAATGAAATGTTGTTAATCAGCCTCCAATTCAGAATCTGCAATTTGCTGTTTCCTTTGGTCAAATGCCTGGATGGACTTGAATTTCCGTGAGATTTGATTTGTCCAACAGTGTTGCATGAGTAGAAGCTCTGGAATAGTGGGAACACTGTGTGTGATTTTTATTTATTTATTTTTTAAATTGATGTGGTTATTCTAAAGGTAGTGAATGCTGCATGATCAGCATTATGTTATCCACTGGAAATACAATACAGTGGAGA